>BTHU01000004.1:20501268-20763768 GCA_036184795.1 Tokudaia tokunoshimensis | reverse complement strand
AGTCTGTTGCAATGCACAAATATATGTGTGTTAAATAAATAAACATGAACAATATGAAGTTATAGTTAGGAGGTGATATAGGACAATGACCATAATTATTTGGTCTGTTTCAACCAGACCACACCAGATAATTTGGCTTGAATCAAAATGAGGTCTGTCTAAACACGTAAGTATACACCTACAAAAAAACAGTTATGAGCATGAATTTATTCAAAATGGTTCTGTAATTTAAATTAAGTGAAATAACACATAAATATGTAAATCATAGATGCAAAGAGAATTTTCCTCTTCATCTACATTATAAAATAAGGAAAATAATCAATAAAAAGAAGCAAATGAAACCCCTTTGTGTTAGGGCACACTATTGCCAAGAAATAGGAAAAATGATTGAGTTAGGTATCTCTGACAATGTCTTAAAAAGTTTGTATGCCTGCAGCGTAAACCTACAGGGGCTAGTAACTTCTGCCCTGGGAGAGTGACCCAGGAAATCTTTAGAGAAATTCATTTCGGCTTCCAATTACACCCACCTGCAAGCACATCATGGTATTATATGAACAACAGGGGAGTTCAAAGACTTGGTGGGAGAGGCCTTTCATTCTCCCCAGAAGGAATGATATGATCTACAGCAGAAGAAGGCTTTGTTGGAGTTAACCAAACAGCACGTGCAATCATGTCTTCATACTTGACTGTCAAACATGAAAAAGCACTTTTCATTTCTGGTGAGAAGAAAAATCTAGGGGTCCACACTCAGAATCCATTGTGATCCAGGAGCCACTGTCTCAATAATTTTTAATGAAAAAAAGAATAATCTTTGCGAAATAGAAATTATCCCCTGTAAATAAAAAATGAATCAGTTTAAGTCTCTCCATTTTTTATTCAGCCATCAGTCTCAAAATAATTATTTAAAGACACTATACTGTAAGACTAGAAAACACATATTTTGCAGCAGTAGTGTGTAATCAGAAAAAAGATAGGAGGAAAGGAGAAAGGTGGGATGGAGGGGAAGAAGGAAGAAGAGTTAAACAGGGAGGGAGGATGGGAAGGAAATTACCCAGTAGGCAGTATTTCATAGGCAATGATTTAAAGGAACTTATAAAAACAAATATTAAGGAAAGCTCATAAAGAAATAACAGCTTCAGTCAAGTAAAGTTACATGAGTTGTATTTGTTTAGTGCACTTAATGTATATGAAAGAAAAAAGAATATAAATAACATAATTTTTATCTTTAAAATGAAATTTTAACTTCTGAAGATTTGCAAAAAATTAGTGATAAAATTGAGTGGAAAGTCATTTACTGACTAATAAGTCATGGAATAGAAAGCAAAGAAAATAATACATATTTGTAATTTCAGCCTAAAAGTATACAAAAATATATCAAAAAAAATCAGAACAAAGCAATGTAGCAATATCAAGAGCAGTATAGTTATATACAAGTAAATAATTGTAATCAACTTTAATTAATTCCAATTTTACTCATCTCAAGTGGCAAAACATTTGAAAATTATATTTGTTATGGTTAGATAAATAACAATATAAAAATTATATTGAGTATCTCTCCATGGAGTTACAGTTCAGGTGCAAGCCTGCTGTTTGAATATTTTTTCTGATGTGAGTGTCAGCTTATAGCCTTTGAAAAGTACTCTTACCCATATTAAAGTTAATGACATCTTTTTTGATATATGACATGAAACCAAAAAACACATTAACATATAATATGAAGACAGTATTAATATAAACATTTTACATTAATAATATTTATATGGCACAGTAAGTCATGCTAATATTTGAATATATAATTATATATTGAAGCTAATTTAATTTCCTGAGTTAAGATAATAATAAGAAATTCACACTGATTGCAATTGCTTTTTAAATGCCTCTCATATAAATATGTATTCAATTAGTTTTATTTGTATAATAAACAGTTTTGTATTACATTAAATTTACACAAATAAAATTCTCCAACTTTTCACTGATATTAATTATTCACACTATAAAATGGATTAGATATTTTGCTAAAATTGCTTGGAAATTTTATAAAATTATTTTCGATGATAAGCATCTAAGACATAGACTGGGCTCCATGGATATCAAAATGTTCATAAATCTTTATTACTACTCCTGGTAGTTGCGTAAATCCACACCTGGATGTAGAGTCCAAGTGTTCAGCTACAGATAACAGGACATTAAACAACGTTTTTACTGGAGGAGGGTCATAGATGTATCGACTCACACGTTTTCGTTCCAATCTCTTTGAATTTGAGATTTATGAGGAAGCAAAACAAATAATCCTGTCAATTCACATAGTATTGCTTTTGACCATAGTAAAAAATGTTTTGAAAACCCAAAATTATTTCCTTTATCCATACAGTTAATGAATACTTCAGGGGCTGATGGTGCTCAATGTATAAAGGAACTTTCTACACAACCCAGGCCAACTAAGCTGTGTCCCTAGGATTCACAACAAGAAAGAAGGGGAGAACTGAGTCTACACAGTTATCCTCTGACCTCCACACAGACCCCTACACACTACTGTAAGTATGAGCACATGTGTGTGCAGACAATTCTACAATAAATACTTGCCAACTTATTATGCAGCAAAGCAAAGGTTGATGGTGGGGAAAAAAACCAATAAAACAAAAATCTGTGGCAGAGTAAATATTTGCCCAAAATTTCTTACTTATTAAAAAAAAACAAAATCAAACCAAACCAGCAACAGCAACAGCAGCAACAACAAAAACAAAAAGCTGCATGGTGAAGAAAAGATAGATGTATTATACTTCCTTCAAAAACTCCTGGTGAGTCTCTATGCCTGAATCATAAAGCAGACAAACCAGCCGTGTTAACAGTTCTTGCCATCGAGAGCTCTCTAAGTGGAAGTCAGTGAACCTCTTCTCTGTGAAGACAGGTTTCTGCCCATTGACCACTGCCTTGAGGGAGCAGAGTAAGCGCATGAGGCTGTCTCTCAGTAGTAAAAATCCCCAGCCTCCACTTCTGGCATAATCTCTTTGCTGATTGAGGATGCCAGAAAACTACTTTTGGAGAGAAAGGGTGTCCTGAAGAACTGAAAGTTAACATTCCAGGGAAATATATGAGCTGGACACTGATCAAGCTATGCTGTTTCACTGATGTGCAATGAGTTTTTACTGTGTTTTGATTCCATTACAGTCTTCTAATGGCTCAATTTGGCCACATCCTTGGAGAGTAATAGCCATGGGAATCTGACTAGAAATGCGTTTTTCTAGTAATACAGAATGTTTTTGTGCCTGTCAGTAGTAGAATATTGCTTATTTTCATGCCACCATTAGGACTGAGATCTAGATTTTGCAAATACTACTCTGTAAACTCGACTGTATACCATTCTGTAAACCTTTGCCATTGTAGCATTTTCCTTATAGGAAATACTTGAAAAAAATGGCTGTAAACCTCAAAATGGGAGAAACAATATTTTTTTTGTGTCTTACTCTTGTTATTGTTGTATTGTAGCTTATGGGTTCTAGGAGATTTCTTGCCCCCCACAGGCCTCGTTCACCACAATCCTTCAGAAACCATCTAACACCTGATGACTGGCAACTCCTTCCCAGATATCTGAATGCCAGTGATGTGGCGAGTTTACTTCTGTGTTCTATGCACTTTAGTCAAAAAAGTAGTACTTAAATTGCTTGGCACCTTCTTCAGGATTCTTTTAAAGTAATTGGATTCATGGACTCCTATAATGATTCTGAGTCCGCAGATACATCTGAGTATCTTTCCTTTCTTGGAGATCAGAAGGACACATAACAGAAGGACTTCCCATTTTCTAAGTTATAACTTCCAATAATTCAACCACCATCATTTAATTATCCAGAGCTGGTCTGCATTTTTTCTCTAGTTAGAATCTAGTGATTATCACAGAGTTCATATTTTGCCTCTTTATAGTTCAAACTACTTAATATTTTCATGTATTAATTAATTTCCACTAAAATAGTTGAAATATTGCTATTTATTCTATTTCAAAGGTTTTTTTTTATGTAGCTATGGTGAATATCTCCTGACCAAAGCAAATTAAGGTGGAAAGGTTTTTTGTTTGTATGTTTCTTGTTTATCACAGTTTCAGGATATAGGTCATCTTGGAGGGGAAGTCAAGGCAGAAAGAGCTTGAAATAGCTATCACATTACATCAAAAACAAAAAAAAAGAGAACAAAAATATTTGCTGGTACTCAGCAAACTTTCTCTGTTTTCAACATAATTCAGGATCTACTGTCCAGGGAAGGATGTCACCTACAATAGCTTTTCCTGTATCAATTACAATAATCAGGATAATTTTCCACAAATATAGCCAGAAGTATATCTTCCATATGATTCTGTGGTATATTCTGACATATAATGGTAAAGAATAAGACTCATATAATACATACATATGAATTTATGTATATATATAATATACATCTTTTTGGGTATAATATGTAATATCACAGGGTATTTATATATATGCATATTTTAGAGTATAAACACAATAGACAAATATGTATGATATATGTGTACAAATATTCATTATTATAAACATGGACAAATAGGTTGGCTTCATTTTTTTAGTATGATATAAAGAAGAACAATAATCATGGCAGTAAAAATAACAGTGTGGTCGGGTGTAGGATTGTCTGGATATATACTCAGGAATGAAGTAGCTGTGTTCTATAGCTCTATTTTAAATTATTTGTGAAATTTCTGACCTTTTCATCTATCTCTACACCCTCTCCACTATCTGTTGCCAAATGTTATGACAGTAATACAGACAAGAATGGGTTGGTATCTCAAAGTAGTTTTAATTTGTGATTTTTAAAATATTTCTAGCTATATTTTAAGTTATTAATAACACACATTCCTAGTCAAACCACCACAATCACCATTATAGAAAATTATAAACATTAGAAGAGGAATATAAGGTAAGTGTATATAATATATGCTAACAGAAATAACAAGGAACTTAACACATACGATGTTTGGTTGTTATGCATAAATAATCAAGTGCACAAACCCACATATCAGAAATCCAACTAGGTAGTAATTATCAACTGAAAGGAGAAGATATTTAAACTAGCGTGACTCCCATTCTATACAAGAATTAAAGTATATCAATAGATAAGTTGGAGAACACCCTGAACAAAATGGAGTCATACAAGTATTAATTGCGCTGAGGACTAAAGAAATCCACATAATCAAGAATACATTCTGTAAAGTCTATCTATATAGATCTAATTCCTGCACTCCAACCTAGCTAACACATCTGTAAAGAAGGACAAAATGAAAAATAAAATAAAAATCACTAAGAAAAGAAATTCAGCAACTTGTTGGAAAAGGGCTACCACAGGTGAAAAACAACTGCGGATAAACGGTGTTGTCAACAATGATATGAGTAAGACTGAAAAAGAAAGTAAACACACTACAAATGTTCAATAATCCCATAATGTATGCTAGGGTAATAGGACACAGGTAAATTGGTGGCTAGAGGTACATGGCTCTGGAACTGTATAATCCCATTTAATGTATTCTAAGATGGCCATTAATCTTATATGCCAACTTGATAAGACTACCAGCTACTCAATAATTGGTTTAAATGTTATTCTAGACATGCTGTTAAGAGCTTTTGTTAAGAGATTAGTATTCTAGTTGGTGTACTGAGTGAAGAATTCTCTAACAGTGTGATTTTGCTTCATTCAGTATGTTAAAAACCTGAATGGAACAAAAGAGAGGTTTTGCTCCTTCTGTAGGGATATTGACTTTCTGACTATGTATTAGAATCTGCACTACTCATTCTATTGGATTTAGATTCATACTGTATATGCCTTATAGATTTGATAATTGTCCTTCATTTTTAATGAGGAAGAGTATAAGTACATGTGCCTGTACTTGTACATGCATGTGTACATGCATGTGTACATGCATGTGTACATGCATGTGTACATGTATGTGTTATTTTTTTCTACAGTTTCAGAAATAGTGGCAGAGTTGTTGTAAGCTATTTGATTAATAATGAATTTACCAGCAGTTACAACAGAAAGCTTGAGGATTGTTTTATTAAAATTTGAAAGAAAAATACTAGGTCAGAAACACTGTTAATAAATCTCATCAGCTGCGCAAATGAAGGAGATAAGAATAGAAAAGTAGAGCAGAGAAGAGCAGAGCAGAGAAGTGGTGAGGCGAGGGGAGGGGAGTGGAGGGAAGTGGAGGGGAGGGGGAAAAGGAGGGAGAGGGGAGGAGAGAAGAGGGAAGAGGAAAGGGAAAAAGAGAAAAGAGAAAAGAAGAAAAAGGAAATAGCCATAGTATTTGAGTTAAGCAAGCATTATGGTCAACTGCCCAAGTTGATACAGGGTAGACAAGGTATCTTTAGAGAAAGAATGGAACCCAAGAATTAGGGAAGTGGGCAGGCTTAAAAATGTATATGGCCTCAGTTCTGTATGGAACTATGTGATATAGTAGAAATTCAGGGAAGTTAAACTCTGTTATCTTACTAAACAGATAATTGTTCCTCGTATCTCTTTAGCATAGTTTAAGGTGGGTTCGATTTCTAAAGTGTGGTCCATTAACCAGATGATTGCCTTATGTAATAGGAATGCCAAGGATCCACCCAGAATACAGATTTCCTTCTCTTAATCAGAAAGAAATAATTTTTCTTTAATAAGCCTTTATTGATATAGCAAAATTGTATTAATAAAACATATGTCACACATTTTTCTGTTTATCTAGAGAAACTCAATATTTACACAATAATTTTTAAATTCCATAATTATGACTACCGGATTAAAATGCTGTGAAACAATTTTTAAAAGGTGAATAGCAAGAGAAAATAATCGAAATAAAAGCCTGGGGAGTTAAAAAAGACTTGCAATAACTGAAGTACAAGAATGTATATAAATAGTCACCGGAATAATAAAGATTAGTCAATTGCTAAAACAAAGAGGATTTGATATTAACCCCAGGCAAAGCTGACTTCTGAAATGAAGTCATCCTGAGAGAGTTTATATAATGATAAAACATTCAATGTAAAAAATGTTTAAATCGTCATATATTATATGCATAAATGATATAACATATATAATATATATATAACATATATGAATATATATGTATTCGTATATAGAAGAATATATATACACATGATCTCATACAATGAGGAAGTAGGGACAATTAACAGTGACATCACTGACCAATATGTAGTTATAGTACTTCTCCAGTCTCTTCATTGTGTGAAATGTGCTTCTTCTCTGTAGTCCCAGAAGTCATCACAGGAGACATGGAGTCAACAATGGACCTAAACCCCTGGGTAGAATATGAATTCCCAGTGGTGGCCACCACTCGGGTATCATTTGATATGTGAATTGTTTCTTGGGTATTCCAAGCTTCTGGGCTAATATCCACTTATCAGTGAGTGCATACCATGTGTGTTCTTTTGTGATTGGGTCACCTCACTCAGGATGACATTCTCCAGTTCTACCCACTTGCCTAAGAATTTCATGAATTCATTGTTTTTAATAGCTGAGTAGTCTTCCATAGTGTAAATATACCATATTTTCTGTATCCATTCCTCCATTGAGGGACATTTGGGTTCTTGCCAGCTTCTGACTATTATAAATAGGTTTGCTATGAGCATAGTGGAGCATGTGTCCTTATTACATGCTGGAGAATGCTCTGGGTATATGCCCAGGAGTGGTATAGCAGAGTCCTCCAGTAATATTTATGCCCAGTTTTCAGAGGAACTGCCAGACTGTTTTCCAGAGTGGTTGTAACACCTTGCAATCCCACCAGCAGTGGAGGAGTGTCCCCTCTTTCTCCACATCCTTGCCAGCACCTGCTGTCTCCTGAAGTTTTGATCTTAGCCATTTTGATTGGTGTGAGATGAAATCTCAGGGTTGTTTTGATTTGCATTTCCCTGATGACTAAGGATGTTGAACATTTCTTTAGGTGCTTCACAGCCATTTGATATTCCTCAGGTGAAGATTCTTTGTTTAGTTCTGTACCCCTTTTTTTTTTAAAGATTTATTTATTATATGTAACTGTGGCTGTCTTCAGACACACCAGAAGAGGGCGTCAGATCTCCTTCCAGATGGTTGTGAGCCACCATGTGGTTGCTGGGATTTGAACTCAGGATCTTCGGAAGAGCAGTCAGTGCTCTTAACCTCTGAGCCATCTCTCCAGCCCCTGTACCCCTTTTTTAATAGGGTTATTTGGTTCTCTGGAGTCTAACATCTTGAGTTCTTTGTATATATTGGTTATTAGCCCTCTGTCGGTTGGTAAAGATCTTTTCCAAATTTGTTGGTTGCTGTTTTGTCCTTTTGACAGTGTCCTTTGCCTTACAGAAACTTTGTAAGTTTATAAGGTCCTATTTGTCAATTTTTGATCTTAGAACATAAGCTATTGGTGTTCTGTTCAGGAAATTTTCCCCTGTACCCAGGTGCTCAAGGCTCTTCCCCAGTTTCTTTTCTATTAGTTTCAGTGTGTCTGGTTTTATATGGAGGTCCTTGATCAACTGGGACTTGAGCTTAGTGCAAGGACATAAGTTCGATCGATTTGCATTCTTCTGCATTCTGACCTCCAGTTGAGCCAGCACCATTTGTTGAAAAAGCTATCTATTTTCCACTGGATAGTTGTAGCTCCTTTGTCAAAGATCAAATTACCATAGGTGTGTGGGTTCATTTCTGGGTCTTCAATCTATTCCATTGATCTACCTGCCTGTCACTGTAGAAATACCATGCTCTTTAGTAACACTATTGTGTTAACTAATAATTAACACTATTGCTCTGTAGTACAGCTTGAGGTCTGGGATACTGTGTCCCCCAGAAGTTCTTTTACTCTTGAGAATAGTTTTAGCTATCCTGTGATTTTTGTTATTCCAGATGAATTTGAGAATTACTCTTTCTTACTCTATGAAGAATTGAATTGGGGTTTTGATGGGGATTGCATTGAATCTGTAGATTGCTTTTGGCAAGATGGCCATTTTTACCTTATTAATCCTGCATTAATGAGCATGGACGATTTTGCATCTTCTGAGGTCTTCTTTGATTTCTTTCTTCAGAGACTTGAAGTTCTTGCCATACAGATCTTTCACTAGTTTGGTTATAGTCATACCAAGATGCTTTATTTTGTTTATGGCTATTGTGAAGGGTGTCATTTCCCTAATTATTTCTCAGCCTGTTTATTCTTTGAGTATAGGAAGGCTACTCATTTGCTTCCCTGTCGGGGTATTCCCCTACACTGCTGCATCGTGTCTTTCTAGGGCCAGGAGCCTCTCCTTCCTTCTTCTTGGGTACCATATGATATGAGTTCATTCTATAGGTGTTTTTCTAGGTCTGGGTCACCTTACTCTGGATGATATTTTTGAGTTCCATTGATTTGCCTGCATATTTTACAATGTCCTTGTTTTTAATAGCTAAGTTGTATTGCACTGTATTCATGTACCACATTTTCTTTATCCATTATTCTTCTGAGGGACATCTAGGTTGCTTCTAATTTCTAGCTATTATGAAAATGATGCTATGAACATAGTTAAACAAGTATTCTTATGGTGAAGCATCTTATAGTTATATGTTGAAGAGTAGTACAGCTGATTCTTCAGATATATCTATTCCCAATATTTTGGGAAAGTGCCAGATTGATTCCCAAAATGATTGCCCATGTTTGCATTTCTACCAGCAATGGACACATGTTTCCCTTGGACCACACGCTGAATCTTTCCAAGCTTTTTAACATAAATGTGTGTTAGATTTGTCAAAGGCTCTTTCAGCAACTAATGAAATTATCATATGTGTTTTTTTTCTTTCAGTTTGTTTATATGGTGGATTACAATGATAGATTTTTATATTTTGAATGATCCCTGGATTTCTCAGATGAAATCTAGTTGAATATGGATGATGCTTTTGATGTGTTCTTGTTTTCAGTTTGTGTGTATTTTATTGTATATTTGTGCATCCATGTTCATAAGAGAAATTGGTCTGAAATTCTCTTTGTTGAATCTTTGTGTAGTTTAGGTAAGGTGGCCTCATACAATGAGTTTGCCAATGTTCTTTTGTTTCTATTCTGTGACAGAGTTTGAAGAGTGTTTGTATCAACTCATCTTTGGAAGTCTTGTCCAATTCTGTGCTAAAGCTATCTCACCCTGTGCTTTTTTGTTTGGGAGTCTTTGGAAGACTGCTTCTACTTCCTTAGGGGTTACAGAAATATTCAAACAGTTTTCTTGATCTTGATTTTTCTTTGATAAGTGATATCTGTCTAGAAAAATCTCCATTTCATTTAGATTTTCCAATATTGTAGAGGACAGAACTTTGAAGTAAGACCTAACAATATTTTATATTTCATCACTTCTATTATTATATCCCCCTTTCATTTCTGAATTTGGTAAATAGGTATATCACTCTGCCTTTTAGTTAATTTGCCTAAATTTTTGTATATCTTGTTGATTTTCTCAAAGAATCAGTCTTTGATTTATTGATTCTTTGTATTATCCTCTTTGTTTCAAATTTATTGAATTCAGCCATCATATCCTCCTGGATATGTCTGTTTCTTTTTGTTCTAGGGCATTAGGGTATACTTTTAAGTTGTTAATATGAGATGTTTCCAATTTCAATATGAACGCACTTTGTGCTATGAAATTTCCTCTGAGCACTGTTTTGATTGTGTACCATAAGTTTGGATATGTTGTGCCTTCATTTTTCATTGAATTCTAGAAAGTCTTTAATTTCTTTATTTCTTTCTTAATCCAGTGGTCTTTGAGTACAGAGTTCTTCCATTTTCTTGAGATTGTAGGCTTTCTGATGTTTCTGTTGTTGAAGTCCAACTATGATTCATGGTATTCTAATAAAATACAAGGTATTATTTAGATTCATAATGCATCTGTTGAAGCTTATTTTGTGACCAACTATATGTTCAGTTGTGGACAAAATTCCATGAGGGGTTGAGAAGTAGATAAATTCTTATTCTTTTATTTTTGGGTGAAATGTTTCCTTTTTCATATTTGTTAGGTCCATTTGATGCATAATGGTTAGTTTCATTATTTCTGTGTTTAGTCATCTGCCTTGATGACCTGTCTGTTGGTGAGAGTGGGGTGTTGAAGTCACCCACTATTAATGTGTGGATTTTGACATGTGATGCTTTAGTAATGCTTCTTTTACAAATATGGGTTCCATTGTATTTGAGGCATATATGTTCAGAACTGAGATGCCATCTGAGTTTTTCCTTTGATGAATATGGTATATCCCTAGGCTTTCCAATCTCTTGAGGGTTAGGTGTATCATCTCTGATTGAACACAGACCCCACAGTCCTCTACTTTATATGTGTTGGGGGCCTCATATCAGAAAGAGCCTTGAACTCATTGGCACACATGGAAATTTCCTAAACAGAACTCCAATGGCTCATGCTCTAAGATCAACAATTGATAAATGGGACCTCATGAAACTGGAAAGCTTCCATCTGATAAAGGACTAATATCCAAAATAAATAAAGAACTCAAGAAGCTAACCACCAAAAAGCAAGCAACCCAAGCAAAATATGGGATATAGAACTAAACCGAGAATTCACAACAGAGGAATCTTGAATGGCTGAGAAGCACCTAAAGAAATTTTAAAAGATCTTAGTGATCTGAGAAATGCAAATCAAATTACTCTGAGATTTCACCTTACATTAATCAGAATAGCTAAGATCAAAACCTCAGGTGACAACCCATGTTGGTGAGGATGTAGAGAATGAGGAATGCTCCTCCATTGCTGGTGGGATTGCAAATCGTTATGACCACTCTGGAAATCAGTATGGAGGCTCCGCAGAAAATTGGAAATAGATCTTCCTGAAGACCCAGCTATACCACTCCTGAGATTATATCAAAAGATGCCCGAATATGCTACAGGGGCATGTGTTCCACCATGTTCACAGCAGCCTTGTTTGTGATAGCCAGATGCTGGAAACAATCCAGATGCCCCATGACAAAAGAATGGATACAGAAAATGTGGTTCATTTACTCCCAGCTATTAAGAGGGAGGATATCCTGAGTTTTGCAGGCAAATTGATGGAACTAGAAAATATAATTCTGAGTCTAACTCAGACCCAAAAGGACATGCATTGTTTGTACTCAGTAGTAAGTGGATATTTGGGGAAAAAAAAAGAGAGAGAGAAAAGTACAGAGATTCTCTTCTTTTGATTTTGCTGTTGTGAGGGTATTTATTTTCTGTGGGTTTTTTTGGGGGTAGTTAGCCTCCTTGGATTCGATTTTTATCTACTAGTATCTTCTGTAGTACTGGATTTGTGGATAGATGCTGTTTAAATTTGGATTTGTTACAGACTATCTTGTTTTTTTCATCTATGTGATTAAAAGTTTTGCTGGGTATAGTAGTCTGGGATGACATTCATGGCTGTAGTGGCTGTTCCTGGTTGTCAACTTGACTAAATCTGGAAAGAACTAAACAAGAATTGGAAGGCTCACCTATAATTCTAATCTGGAGGCTCAGAGATACAAGTTTCTGACCTGGAGATCTTGATGCATAGTGACTATGAATTCCAGAAGATTAAGATTAGGGGATCTCTGAATTCAAGGTCATCTGGGATTAAAGGCATGGTGGCACACACCTTTAATCTGGGCCACACCCTCTGCTGGAGACCTATATAAGGACATTGGAAGAAGGAAGATTTCACTCTGGCTTTCCTGGCCTACCTCGTGGGACTGAGCAACTGCTAGATCCTTGGACTTCCATCCACGGCTGCCTTGTGGGACTGAGCAACTGCTACATCCTTGGACTTCCATCCACAAGTACTGCTGACTATTGTTGGGGAGTTGACCTACAAGCAGTAAGTCATCCATAAGTTCCCTAACTATATAGGGACTATCCATACGTTCTGTGACTCTAGAGAACCCTGACTAATACAATGGCCTTTTAGAGTCATAAGATATCTGTTCAGGACCTTCATAGTTTAGAGCCTCTGTTGAGCAGTCAGGTATAATTCTGATAAGTCCATCTTTATATGTTACTTGGCCTTTTTCCCTTGTAGCTTCTAATGTTTTTATTTGTTCCGTACATTTAATGTTTGGCTATTATGTGGCATAGTGTTCCAGATTTCTTGGGATTTTTTATGTCAGTAACTTTTTAGATACAACGTTTTGTTTTACTAATGTATCTTATCTTCTATGCCTGTATCTTCATCTCTCATATTCTGTTAGTGATGTGTCTGTTGTTCCTTCTCTCTTGTTTGTTTTCATTTCCACAATCCTCTAAGTCTGTGGAGGCTTTTTATTGCTTCTATTTCTATTTTCAAACCTTGAATAAATATATATGTATATTTATATATATACATTTTTATATATATATATAAATATATATATGAATAAATATATATATTTATATATATATTTATATATATTCAATATATATATATATATTGAATAAATATATATATATATATATTTATATATATATATATATATGCACACACGCACACACACACACACTGTGTATATATATACACATTCATATATATATAAATATATATATATATATATGAATAAATATATATATATATTTATATATATAAATATATATATATGCACACACGCACACACACACACACTGTGTATATATATACACATTCATATATATATAAATATATATATATATGAATAAATATATATATATATATATTTATATATATATTCAATATATATATATATTGAATAAATATATATATTTATATATATATTTATATATATATATAAATATATATATATATATGCACACACACACACACACACACACACACACACACACACACACACACACATTTGGAATATCCAAATAAAATTTGGAAACAAAATTAGGAAGCAGCTAAAGGTAAATGCTATTATGGGTCAGGAAATAGAATACAAATGTATAAAGTATCCAGTATGGTTGAAGGGTTAGATAATGTAGAGAAGTGATATGTAGATTTTTAACAGGATGTATCCTGTGACATCCCAACAATATCCTTTCTACATAGCAAGGACTAACAAATAAAACACCCAGTAATAGGAGTGACTCACTTTCATTGAAGTAGGAACAAAATAATTTTATGATTGGGAGTCAACACAACATGAAGAACTGTATTAAAGGATTACAGAATTAGGAAGGTTGAGAACCATTTCTCTAGAGGAAAGCCTGCTATGCTTATTTTTGTGAAATAAAAATAATATTAAACTGACTCCTACTGATTTATTATGACTATAGATTAATGCATGTTCCTCATTGTCATCAGAGATGATTTTCTTTACATTACATGGTGATTAATACAGAGATCCAAAATGGGCCTATACATAAAAATGTAAGAGACTGTATGATTCTGAGTGTCAAATAGAATATATATGCAAATACTTTGTCCTTTTGAGGCTAAGGGATCATTGTGACAGAACAGAAGGAAAGAATATAAAACCCAAATTTAGTAGGAGAGAGCAGTAACAGAGTCTTATGAACATGGATCATCATATGTAAACCCCCGTAGGTTGACATATAGAACATACAGAACACAACAGCCTGTGGTATGTTTTCTTGATTGATTATTGATGAAGAAAGGCCCAGTTTACTGTGAGTGATGCAACCCTGGATTTGTAATATGTGATGCTATAAGAAATCAAGTCTCAGAAAGACATAAGGATCAAGGTAAAAGGAAATCTCTTCAATAGCTTCTGCTTCAAATAGTCCTCCAGGTTCTCGCTTTGCGTACTCGCCCTTACTTCCTTTGAAGATGGACTGTGACTTTGGATTTTTCCAACTGTATTGATTTTCAACAATTGTATTACATGAGAAAAGAGCACACTAAGCCCTTAGTTTGATGCCTTTTAGCCAAGCTAAGAGTGTATGTATGTGAGTGTGTTTATGTATTTGTGTGTGTGTGTGTGTGTGTGTGTGTGTGTGTGTTGTCAAGAAGTTTGCAACTGTGGCCCCTACAGAAGTGATACTCAAAAGTTTTTATGCTCTAATTGAATTTAAAGTCTGAATAAAATTTGTTTTGTTGTTAAATAAGCTAGAGAATAAATACATTCTGTGGTACTTTTTGAGAATATTACATTTTAGTTGGTTAAATGCAATCTATACTGTTGATGATTCTGGGTTTAAGCCAATTCTTTCTGAATGCATTTCAAAATGGAAACTTTTTTGGTTGAAAATGCATTTGTGTCTCCAAAGGTCTGGTTCAGATACTTGCAGTTTGGGTATTCCAAGCAGAACATAATAATACATCATTAATATGTAGAGGAGATTAATTTTGGAAATGCCTTGGAAGGACAGAGTGGAAAGAGACGATGACAAGGAGAACATTTGGACCAAACATCAGGTTGACATTTATGACCCAAATGAAGAGGATATAGGGAAGAAGAACTTTACAAACTTAACTTTATTTGCCAGATATAACTGTTGTTTTGGAGGCTTAATGATGAATAAACTCACTCTACTTTCTGAACTCTGGCTGGCTGGTTCAATTCACCTCTTCTGCCTCAACTCCTCTCCAAGTAGACTGACTTAAATTGACTTCTTTCAGCTACTGAGTGTACTACTCTGCTTGCAAAAAAATTCCTCTGATTTCCACAAACTGCACTGATTTCACTGCCTGCAGAAACTGAAGAGAACTGGACAAACTCAACTGAACTGAACTGTATTCAAAAGGACTGTACTAAACTACTCTGAGCTGAACTCAACTGAGCTCCACTGCATTGCTTGATCTCAACTAAACTGTACTTGCTGAACTTCCCTCCCCTTCTCACTCACTCTATGCTGTGCTTCAGTAGCCTCTGTTTCCTGTCTGTTCTTGTGAGAGATAGGTATATTATATCTCTGACTCATTGTGTCAAACCTTTCTCTGATTTGTCATTTTTTCCTGTCACTCAATTATATGCTACTTTCAAACATGGCTTCTCCCTTCTTCAAGTAACTTGAATTTCATTGTTTGGGGTTAAAGGTGTTATACTAAGGGAGCATATGTATTTGAACCAGAGGGGTCACACAGAACTAGAAGGTATTTGAGCTTAATCCCTCGCCAGAGTACCCATTTTGCAGGAATAAAAAATTCCCACTACTTACTAAGTAGTTTCTTTCTAGATTGATGGAGTAAGAGGCTGTTTTTTGCCCAAACTTGTCCATTAGAGCTGTAATCTAGAATAAATCCTTTACTCCCCAAATTAGTTTTGTTCATGGTACTTTATAATGGCAATCAAAACCCTTGCAAAGGCGATATAACCAGTATGTCTTCATCTGATATTCATTTTTATATACCCACAATGTCTAATTAGTATTACCCATGTGTGCATGTGTGAGGCCATCTACTCTCAAAATAGAATGCTGCTTTTAGAAAATTTTAATTAAAGATTACACTGAAGTCCAGAAGAATAAGGAAGAGGAAGAGGAGGAGGAAGAGGAGGAAGAGGAGGAAGAGGAGGAGGAAGAGGAAGAGGAAAAGGAAGAGAAGGAAGAGGAGGAGGAAGAGGAGGAGGAGGAGGAAAAAAAGGAAAAAGAGATGAAACAAGTAAATCTTAGGTCTGAAGTTGAGGAACTAAAAAAAGAAAGTTTTAAATAGTATACAAATAATTCTTTGAATGATACATAGTCTAAGTTCATAACACCTTCTTTAAAAAAAGGAAATAATAAAAATTAAACAATAACAGCAATAACATGATTTTGTAAGTAAAAAATAAGGTGAATTCAATAGTATGAGATTTATGTAAACAAGTAAATCAGAAAATGATTAATAATTTGTGTTCAATTCTAAACTCACAAATATAAATAGTATTAACTCATTACTTTTTATTATTCTATTAGATATTTTCCATATTTACATTTTAAATGTTATCCTCTTTCCTCTTTTCCCTCCAAAAACCGCCTATCATGTCCCCCCTCCCCCTACTCACCAATCCATCCATTCCCTCTTCCCTGTCCTGGTATTGCCCTACACTGGGGCCATAAGCCTTCACAGGACTAAGGTCTTCACCTCTTATTTATGTCTCACAAGGTCATCCTCTGCTACATATGCTGCTTGAGCCATGGGTTCCTCCATGTGTACTCTGGTTGGTAGTTTAGCCCCTGGGAGTTCTGGGGGTACTGGTTGGTTCACATTGTTGTTCCTCCTGTGGGATGAATACCCCTTCAGGTTCTTCAGTCCTTTCTCTAGCTCCTCCATTGGGGACTCCATGCTCAGTCCAATGATTGGTGGAAAACAACCACTTCTGTACTTGTCAGCCACTGACAGAGCCTCTCAGGAGACAGTTATATGCAGGCTCTTGTTGGCATCTACAGTAGTGTCTGAGTTTGATAACTGTATATGGGATGGATCCCCAGGTGAGGCAGTCTCTGGATGACCTTTCCTTCAGTCTCTGCTTCATTCTTTTTTCTGTATCCCCAACAATAGTCAGCAGTACTTGTGGATGAAAGTCCAAGGATATAGCAGTTGCTCAGTCCCACAAGGCAGCCGTGGATGGAAGTCCAAGGATCTAGCAATTGCTCAGTCCCACGAGGTAGGCCAGGAAAAGCCAGAGTGAATCTTCCTTCTTCCAATGTCCTTATATAGGTCTCCAGCAGAGGGTGTGGCCCAGATTAAATGTCTGTGCCACCGAGCCTTCCAATTCTTGATTTGTTCATTCCAGATTTAGTCAAGTTGACAACTAGGAATAGTCACTACAACTACAGATGTTGACCATTTCTTTAGGTGCTTCTCAGCCATTGGGTATTCCTCAGTTGAGAATTTTTTGTTTAACTCTGTACCCCTAACCAAATGGATTTAACAGATATTTACAGAAAATTTTATCCTAATACAAAGGAATATACCTTTTTTTCAGCACCTCATGTTACCTTTTCCAAAATTGACCATATAATAGCTCACAAACAGGACTCAAGAGATACAAGAAGATTGGAATGATCATGTGCATACTATCAGATCACTATGGACTAAGGTTGGTATTCAATAGCAACAAAAACAGTAGAAAGCCCACATACATGTGGAAGTTGAACAACACTCTACTCAATGATAACTTGGTCAAGGAAGAAATAAATAAGAAATTAAAGACTTTTTTAGAATTTAATGAAAATGAAGCCACAGCATACCCAAACTTATGGGAAACAATGAAAGCAGTGCTAATAGGAAAACTCATAACTCTGAGTGCCTCCAAAAAGAAACTGGAAAGAACATACACTATTAGCTTGACAGCACATCTTAAAGTTCTAGAACAAAAAGAAGCAAATACACCAAGAGGAGTAGATGGCAGGACATAACTCAGGGCTGAAATCAACTAAGCAGAAAAAAGGAACTATACAAAGAATCAATCAAACCAGGAGCTGGTTCTTTGAGATTGTCAACTCATTCCTAGTAAGACAATTACTTCAGTAATTAAAGAACTATCTCAATATAAAAGAGTATCATAAAAATATAAAACTGAGCTTTAAAACTTTTATTATAGTCATTTAATTATTTTTTGTGTATATTTATTTGCTTATACTTTCCACAAGCTGAGAAGATGGTCAGTAACTTAAGGGAATATATTTTTTCTTTCTGTCATGAGAATTCTGTGATTAAATTTGATGTCAACTTTAATCTCTGAGGACTCATGTTAACCATAAAAATGATTTTTATTTAATTCTTTAGTATCTGAATATGGCGGAATTTGTTATCAAAAGGTAGCTAAAGTAACTAAAGGTAAATATTATAAAACAGTATAATATAAATTTTCAAATTAATAACTCTCAAGAAATTAGAAAATATTTAAAAATATTTTAACAAAGTTATCATTAATAGTTATAGCAATCTATGCCAAAAGTACTTTTCATTTACCACCAAAATTGAAAAGTCAGATAATTAAAATTAGAATTTTATGATTGATCATATCAATAAGGTAAGTAAAATAACATTGCTTAGAATCCCCATAAATAAGTAAAAATTGCTGATATAAATGTTGGTACCAAATTGACCCATTCTTATCTCCTTGCACTAAGCTCAATTCTATGTGGATCAAAGATCTCTACATAAAACCAGACACACTGAAACTAATAGAAGGGAAACTAGGGAAGAACCTTGAACATATAGGCACAGGGGAGAATTTCCTGAACAGAACTCCAATAGCTTATGCTCTAAGATCAAGAATAGACAAATGGGACCTCATTAAATTACAAAGTCTTTGCAAGGCAAAAGACACTGTCAAAAAGACAAAGCGGCAACCAACTAACTGGGAAATGATCTTTACCAACCTTACATCCGACAGAGGGCTAATATCCAATATATACAAAGAACTCAAGAAGTTAAACTCCAGAGAGGTAAGTAAGCCTATTAAAAAATGGGGTACAGAGCTAAACAAAGAGTTCTCACCTGAAGAATATCTAATGGCTGAGAAGCACCTAAAGAGATGTTCATCATCCTTAGTCATTAGGGAAATGCAAATCAAAACAACCCTGAGATTCCATCTCACACCAGTCAGGATGGCTAAGATCAAAAACACAGGAAACAGCAGTTGTTGGCGAGGATGTGGAGAAAGAGGAACACTCCTCCACTGCTGGTGGAATTGCAAGCTGGTACAACCACTCTGGAAAGCAGTCTGGCAGTTCCTCAGAAAACTGGGCATGACACTCACGGAGGATCTGGCTATACCACTCCTGGGCATATACCCAGAGACTTTACCTGCATGCAATAAGGACACATGCTCCACTATGTTCATAGCAGCCTTATTTATAATAGCCAGAAGCTGGAAAGAACCCAGATGTCCCTCAACGGAGGAATGGATTCATCTTCTGAATTTCTGAACTCACGAAATTCCTAGGCAAATGGTCAGATCTTGAAAATATCATCCTTAGTGAGGTAACCCAATCACAAAAGAACACACATGGTATGCAGTCACTGATAAGGGGATATTGACCCAGAATCTCGGAATACCCTAGACACAATCCGCATATTAATTGATTTCTAAAAAGATGGAAGGAGAGACCTCTGGTCCTGGAAAGACTGGATGTAGGGGAACGCCAGGACAGAGAAACGAGAGGGGGTTGAATGGAGAAAAGAGGGAGGCAAGGGGGCTTATGGGACTTTTGGGGAGGGAGGAAACGGGAAAGGGGAAATGATTTGGAATGTAAATTAAAAAAAAATAAATAAAATAAATAATAATAAAAAAAATGTTGGTACCAGAAAGTGAAGTGAACTGTTGATGTGAATAACATAACAAGATGATGTTTTTTGTTTGTTTATTTGATTGACTGACTGACTGATTTGTTATTGGAAGAATGCAGAAGACTGAAACTTTTGACTTGCATAGCATTTGAATATTATAAGCAGATAAATTCTAGTACTTGTTTAAAGGCAGAGGTACTAAAAGAAGTGGAAGCTACCAGTGAACAGTTGAAAAAGTTTCAGAGAGAAACAATATCAACAACTGGGCTAGAAGCTGTTCCTGTGATATATTGATAAAATTCTGGCACCTTCTGCTTTTCTCATACTAATTTTTCTGAAGTAAAAATTATATTTCAAAATAATGGGCTAATTTCTTTTCTAGAGGAATTTTAAAGACAGTGTAAGAATGAATCTCTGCTGGGTGGTTATTGATACTGCTTATGCAAGTACGCAATGAAAAAATGGGGACAGAAGGAAACATAAAATGTAGTTTGGAACAAAAAGAACACCAGGAAGCTTACAACTGCAGTCAACCAAACTTGTTCTGAAAGAAAAGACATTATTGTTCAATATTGTTCACATTTAAGGCAAAGCCTCCTGTTAAACACTGGGACAAAGAGGAGGGATTCCTCAGGGCAAGACCAGCGCAGCTAAGCTTCCAAATTGAGAATGGGACCAAAGGGAATTTTCTGCTACTAGGAAACAAGTGAAGAAAAATACTATTGCTATTGTCATTTGGAGGGGCGAGGGGAATCTCAAGCTGACAGTTGAACCTGGCAGTTTAGTATATGTTAGGCTAGCTTTAGGTTTATGAATAATACAAAAGCGAAGAGTCAGTAGACTCTGTCTCTGAAACATGTGGCAAAGGAGTTATTGTGAAAAGGACCAGAGAAATGAATTTGTGAAAGTGAAAGCCTAGGATTCATCAGAGACTGCAAGGTGTTCAAGATTCCATAACTCTGAGACACATGCCAAAATATATATACATAAATGTCATGGGAACAAGAGAGAGTGCGGATTGGGAGAGGATCAAGGGGGAGGAGGAAGGAAGAGAGAGGGGGAGAGCCAGAGGGTGAGTGAGAGGCAGAGGGAGAGGGAAAGGGACAGGGAAAGGGAGAGGCAGAGAGAGAGGTTGCAGGCAACTAAGCTAAAGTAGTTGAACTGTCTGAGCCATTTGACATTAATGTTCCAGACTTGGACAGTGAGCTAAAAGATTTGGTGTTTTTCTTTCTGGGTATCAGTCTTTCTCTAGTGTTTCCTCATTGTATCACCCTTCCTACCTTTTCAGAATAGGAGTGTATATCCTATGTTATCACGTATTGTTAGATGTATGCAATTAGATGTTTCATTCTATATGGGAGCTACTCAATTGCCTGACATTTCAGAAGAGTTTGGGGACATTTAAATAACGTTAAGACCTAAAAGATAACTTTTAACATAGCAATAAATGCATTTTGCATTATTACATAGCTATGAACCTTTTGGAATCCAATGAGTACAACATAATGATTTGAATAACACAATTGTTCACAGGTTCAGAAATTTGAAAATGGTATCAATTTTTTGCAGAGTTCTTAGGATTTCATTCCCTTGTCCCATTTTCAGTTTACTTTATTTTATATATATAATATATATTAATATTATACATATATATCAATAATTATTATTTATACTCCCATCCACCCTCTGACTGTTCCACATCCCATACCTCCTCCTCAACCCCTTGTCTCCACAAAGATGTTCCCACCCCCAACTCCACCTGACTTCTAAACACCCTGGGGCCTCCAGTCTCTTGAGGGTTAGGTGAATTATCTTTGAATGAACACAGACCCAGCAGTCCTCTGCTGTATATGAGTTGGGGGCCTCATATCAACTGGTGTATGCTGCCTGTTTTGTGATCATTGTTTGAGAGATCTCAAGGGTCCAGAGTCCCCCTCTTCCTCATCTTCTTTCAGCCTTTTCTTAGTTCAACCACAGGGGTCAGCAACTCCTGTCCATTGGTTGGGCTGAATCTGACTCTTTCAACTGCTTGTTGGGTCTTTGTGAGTGCAGTCATGCTAGGTCCCTTTTTGTGAGTGCTACATATCCTCAGTGATAGTGTCAGGCCTTGGACTCTCCCCTTGAGCTGGATCTTACTTTGGGTCTGTTGCTGAACCTTCTTTTTCTCAAGCTCCTCTCCATTTCCATCCCTGCAGTTCTTTCAGTCAGGAACAATTATGTGTCAGAGTTTTGACTGTGGGAGAGCAACCCCCTCCATCATTTGATGCCCTGTCTTCCTGCTGGAGGTGGGCTCCATAAATTCCTTCTCCCTAATATCCAGCATTTCATCTAGGATCACGTTGAGTTCTGTGAGTTTCTGATCTCCCAGGTCTGTGGTGCATTCTGGAAGGTCCCTCCAATCTCTTATTTCCCGAGGTTGCCTGTTTCCATTCTTTCTTCTGGCTCTCAGAACTTTAGTCCTTTTTCTTCACCCAATACTTAATCATGTTCCCTCTTCCCCTTCCTGTCTTCTTTCCCACCTAGGTCCCTCCCTTCCTTCCCACTTGTTATTGCTTTCTTTTCCCTCCAAAGTGGAAATGAGGAGTCCTCACTTGGGCCGGTCAGCTTGTTGACCTTTTTGAGTTCTGTGGACTGTATCTTGGGTACTCTGTCCAATTTTTTTTTCTAATCCACTTGTTAGAGAGTACATACAATGCATGTCCTTTTGGGTCCGAGTTACCTCACTCAGGATGATATTTCCTAGTTCTATCCATTTGCTGCAAAACTCAGGTTATCCTGGTTTTTAATAGCTGAGTAGTTTTCCATTGTATAAATGAACCGCATTTTCTGTATCCATTCATTTATTATGGGACATCTAGGTTTTTTCCAGTTTCTGGCTATTCTAAATAAGACTGCTATGAACATAGTGGAACACATGCCTCTGTGGCATGGTGGGGTCACCTTTTGGGTATATTCCCAAGAGTGCTATTGCTGGGTCTTCAAGTAGATCTATTTCCAATTTTCTGAGGAACCTCCAGACTTATTTCCAGAGTGGTTGTCCCAATTTTCAATCCCACTGGCAATATAAGAATGTTCCTCTTTCTCTACATCCCCAACAACATGGTTGGACACCTGAAGTTTTGATCTTAACCATTCTGATAGGTGTAAGGTAGAATCTCAGGGACCTTTTGATTTGTATTTCTCAGATCACTAAGGACTTTGGACATTTCTTTAGTAACTTCTCAGCCATTTGAGATAGCTCTTTTGTGAATTCTCAGTTTAGTTCTATACCCTATTTTTTATTGGGTTGTTTGGATTTTGGTGGTTAGCTTCTTGAGTTCTTTATATATTTTGGATATTGGCCCTCTATCAGATGTGGGATTAGTGAAGAATTTTTCCCAATCTGTAGGTTGCCTATTTGTCTAAATGATTATATCCTTTTCCTTACAGAAGCTTCCAAGTTTCATGAGGTCCAATTTATCGATTGTTGATCTGAGAGCTTGAGCCATTGGAGTTCTCTTTAGGAAATTTCACCCTCATGCCAATGAGTTCAAGGTTCTTCCCTACTTTCTCTTCTATTAGATTCAATGTATCTTGTTTTATGTTGGGGGTCCTTGATCCACTTGGACTTGAACTTTGTGCAAGGTAAAAAGTATGGGTCTATTTTCATTTTTTTCTACATAGAGACAGTCAGTTAGACCAGTGCCATTTATCGAAGATGCCTTTTTTCCATTGTATATTTTTGGTTTCTTTGTCAAAGATCAAGTTAGTGTGCAGTTTTATTTTAAGTCTTCAATTCTATTATATTGATCAACATGTCTGTCTCTGTACTAATACCAATCAGTTTTTAACACTATTGCTCTGTAGTTAAGCTTGAGGTCAGGGATGATGTCTGCCCCAGCTATTCTTTTATTGTTAAGAATTGTTTTGTGAGAGGGGTTTGTTTGGGGAACAGGGGGAAGGAAGAGGGCTTATGGGACTTTCAGGGAGGGGGAAACCTGGAAAGGGGAAATCATTTGAAAGGCAAATAATGAATATATCTAATAAAAAATGAATTGTTTTAGCTCTTCTGGGTTTTTTACCTTTCCAGGTGAATTTGAGAATTGCACTTTCCATGTCTTTGAAGAATTGTGTTGGGATTTTGATGGGGATTGCATTGAATCTGTAGATTGCCTTTGGTAGGATGGGATTTTTGCTATGTTAATTCAGCCAAAGCATGTTACTTTTATTTTGAAATTTTCACTTGTTCAATGTTACCTTGACTTTGTACTTCATCTATTTCCTTTCCTTTTATGTCACTCCGATTTTGACTCTAGCCTTATGCCTTTGCCAACTTCTTGTAAGGCTTTTCAATGTTCCTTAATAATAATTTCTTTAACCTAATCTATGTCCTCGGTCAATTATTTTGGCCAGCTTGAGGGCAGGAAGCTTATTCTCACCAATGCATTTCATGGAAAATGTTGAAAAAAAGCTAATGGATGAGGTCATCAGCTTCCATACTCTCCAGTTAAGTAATTCTACAGGAATTCTCTACTTTTCCAGTGTTCTCCATCACTGTCAGTTCCTTTCAATAAACTGTTCCCTTTCCCTAAATATAGTGATTTCTTCATGCTTCTCTTACTTAAGATCTGAATTTTCTTCAGAACTTTCATTAACTACAATAATGTAGTACAAGGGACATCATCCTTTCAAAAGAATTTACATGCAGTGTGTGTCAGCTCCTTGTTAACATCTTCAGAAATGTTGAGGCACTGTGTAAGAAATATGATTACAGATGACTAAAGTTGTATTTTTCAGATTTGATGTGTAATGTGTCATAAAATAGAAAGATTTATGTGGAGAGAGAGAGAGAGAGAAAGAACACTAGTTTGTCCATATTCAGTTTGTTTATTTGTCTGTCTATTTGTTTCATAAACCTCCTGTTTCAAACCACTAAGGATTTCTGATACACAGAAAGTGTGTCCTAAGTAAGGCTTGCTGAACAATGAAACAGGTGATTTAATTCAATAAAAGGAATGGAAAAGTATGATAGAACTGACATTTTGATCATGTCTTTTGTAGAATTTTATCACACTAGAAGAGTAAAGCATCTCAGGGTCTTACTCATCCACTCAAACGTAGAAATTCCCTGAACTTAAAATAAAATTCAATTAACCATGGCAGGTTAGTCTACAGTGAATAAATTCACACACACACACACAAACATGCGCAGATTTGCAATTATTCACAAATATACACAAACAGAGGAATTATTTCATTAAACATATAGAAACCAAAGTTTGGGGAACAGTAGTTTTTCTAGTTAGTACCAATAAACAATGGTACTGCAATGAAGTATATAGAGTATAGCATGTAGATATTCCATCCATTTGAAATTATCATTATTATTAGTCCCTTTTAATCAGGAGTGAAAAAGGCAGGTAAAGAATATTAAAACATAGGATTTTATTAATTGGAAAGATGCATTTCATTAAACTATTACATTGTGAAGGAAAATGTTTTATAAATTTAGGGTCATAAAATGAAGCAAGGTTTAGAAAAATATTGGATTTTAAATTTTATTTCAAATGTGTAAATATTTTTGAAACATTCTTCAGAGAAAATTAAAAATAAGAATGTCTTTCATCTTTATGAAATCCTTATAAAATTTACATCTTAGAATTTTAACAAACATAAATATAATTGATGATATCTCTGGATAATTTAGATATAAGATGAGAGAGATCTCCCATCTAATAAATCATATCTTTTTTAATATCTCCCATTGTGCCAAATGGAGATTATGCACAATGAATATCTTACCTCTTACCTAGAATTAAAAAGTCAAAGTGCTTCTATTTTTAGTACTAGGGTTAACTACTTTAGTTAATTGTTTTAGTTTCAGTGGAGCATTTACTGTGATTAATGTTTAATCACTCTGGAGCATATTTTGAAATTAAATCACTATTTCAAATTTCCAATTCATCAAAATATGTCATTACACACACCTTCAAAAATTCGTGTGGTAGTTAAGTTCATTGAAAGTACATTTTCCTATTTCTATGGTTTAAACGTGGATAGACAGCCTTTGAAATGTATAAATTATAGAAGAAATCAGCACAGTTTTCTTTTCCTGGGAAATGGAGCAGTTAATATGCAACATAAAAATTCTAATCTTTAAATACATTATAATCTAACTGCTTAGGATGATTTTTGCTTTAATACCTTAAGAGTCTTCAAAGCCTGAAGGATGGGATTATTAAGATGGAATTTTAATGTCAAAATTATCAGAGAAATGAACATATTGCTAGTGTTCATAAAAATTGTATTCAATTCCTGCATGATTTGTTCAAATAAGAGATGGGACTATATATGATTATAGCAGCAAGTAACCCCAAATTTGATCAGAAGACTGGAGGTCACAGTATATGTGTGTGGTAATTCTCAAATATTAGACAATTAAACAACTGAATTACTTTAATATATAAATGTACATGATGAGATACACATAAAATATAGCCCCAAAGCAATCAAAGAATTTGAAAATTTTGTGGTTAGAAATGATAAAAATGTAGAATATGAAAATCAATGGCTAAAATTAATGTTAATTATGAATATTTCTTAGAACACATAATGTAAAATTACAGGAAATATTTTTCAGTCCTTATTTTCAAAATTGAAATATATATAAGTATAACTGAAAACTAACATATGCATAAATTTTTAGAGGCTGAAAGCTTATTGTATTCGCTGACTTTTATTAGTGTTCTGATTAATCTATAATATAGAATTTGCTATGCAGACCAACTAATATCCACACTAATAGCAAGATAGCATTTAACTGTACTATTTTAGGCAATTGTTTCAAAGCAAATACATACTTTGCAGAGCTTTATATAATCATGCTTGTCAGTTTCTTAAGAAGGATTATCCCTGTAGCAATGCAGACTTCCTCTTCTATGTTGTCAAATACCTACAATGATGTGTTCATGCATAACCATGGTGAACTATTAATAGAAACTATAATAAGCAATCAATAGTCATTCAAACTTACAATTATAATTTTTATTCCACTGATGGGGTGGAGGTACAAACTATTCTTATCTGTCTGTCTTAAGGAACAAAAGCTCAGTGGGTATACTTCTTAGAACAGTGCACATTTGTAATTTATGAATGTTCTTTTATATTCATGTAGGATATAAATATACAGCTACATTTTCCCTTTTCCCCAGTGCTACATAATTATAACTTGTAACATGTAAATATTTATGAATTCACAGGATGTTCGCTAGGAGAATGTTATACTTGCAGATTTGTCTAGTATTTTCAGAATTCAGATGTTATTATTAAGCTTGATGTTGTACTGCAAAATGTAAAAATACATTGTTATTAATTTGACTTTTCTAGAAAACATGCCATCTGGTGATTCTGTTGAGGTTTGAAAATTATCTCAACATCATTTATTGTTAGAGGCAGACATTACAACATTGTTTGAAATTTTTACCACTTTTCTTTTGTAAAAGAAATTAAATACAGAAATTCTGGATTTTAAAAGATAAAATGTTGATCTAATATTTATACAACAGTGCATCCAATTGATAGCACCATAGAGGCTGGCTAGACTTGTTAATTTATTGGCAGTGGCTGAATTAAATGTAACTGGGAGGATTCTAAAGACACCTGCGAGCCAGTGGGGAGGAGTTTTAGTGAACTGAGAATTATGCCATATCCCAGGAGGAGCCTAGGGAACAGCAGATTGTGCAATTGTGACCCCACACCTAATGAAACTGTCACTGAATGTTGGTCAGGAAAATTCCCAACCCCTAAAGTACACCATAGAATTAACAAACTCATTTCAAGCACACAAACATTTAAAGTATTTGAAGAATGATATCTTTTATGTTTAGCTATTTTTCCATTTCAAAACAATACTCATAAATTCCTCTACTTGTTCCCTGTAGGTAACTTCATTTTTAATATTTTTCAATTCTACATGTTATCTTTTTGGCTCATCCAATGATTATGATAACTATATTTTCATGACCTTTTTTCTGTTTACTGTGAACTCCACTCAATTTTTTATCCTGACCAGATTATTTTAAATCATTGTAGCTAAAATTCTTACATGAAACAAAAGCACAAGAATTTGAATGTAGTCATCTCAAAGTATAAGAGTACCACATTTAATGATTTTGTTTTTATTGTTAGTTTAGGTTTTATGGAATACTGTGATCTCCTAGAAGACAAGGAATAATTTCTAACTTTACTTTTATATTTAATATTTAGTTTAAAACTCTATAATAAAATATTAATAGGAAAATCTATGAAGTAACTCAAGGAAACTTCCTAAGGAGAATAAAAGGAAAGGCTGTCTAAATGGCATGTACATAGTACATATAGTGTCCTTATTTTAGACAGACAGATCAACTGATAAGTTGCCTTCATCAGTACTATCGAGAAACCACGTTCTTCATAGTAGCATACAGCATTATGAGAGGTTGGAAATAATGGCATATCACATGCTTTCTGTCTCTGCTACAACTCCCATGCTAAAAATTTCACTGTGTGCTGACATCTAAATGGCAGCTACAATCTTCTGTGCCAATGATTAATACTATAATACTGGTGATGCCGTTGTGCTATGCATCAGTCATTTCACTCATGGATGAAATGACTTAACATAGCATCATTTTAATTTTAAATGAAATAGAAAGAAACTCTAAAGTATTCTCGATTAAATAAGTTAAAAAGATGTTTTTGTTTGGTTCTACCATCATGGTAATGTGAAGACATACATGTTATCTTCTTTCTTACTCCCCCTTTCTGATTCTGGCTTTTGTCTATTTCACTTTCATTTGTTAAAGGAATATATAGAGTTTTGTGTCCCTACCTTGAAAATGCTAATTCTTTTCCTAAATGAAAACAGGTATATCTAAGGCATTTTTTTTAGAAGCAAAGGCTATTAATCATATAAACCAGAAATAAACTATTTCTGAGCATATTTCGAACATATTTAGAAAACATGTATCTAAAGACCCATGGCATAGTTTTAAGACATCAACTTTATAATCATATTTACTAAATCTAAAATTCATAACTCCTCTTACAGACATGTTAAAGGTTTACTTATTTTATATTTCCTTTTTATACATATGCATGTCACGACCTGAAATCTCAAGGCTCTCATACTGTTTCACTCTGGTAGGGAACATTGAGATCCTTCAGGAGGTTCTGGATTCTTCTTTCTTGGGCTTCCATAGTGGTCTGTTTCCTTCACTACCTGGTGAACATTTTCAAGACATCTGTGGATTGGTAATCTACTTATATTTAATCATTAATGAAAATGATTCTAGCAGGTATATATAACACATCGTATGGAAAACCCTGAGACTGAGCCCTGTGTGTGTGTGTGTGTGTGTGTGTGTGTGTGTGTGTGTGTGTGAGTGTGTGTGTGTGTGTGTGTAAGAGAGAAAGCAAGAGAGAGAGAGAGATAGACAGAGAGAGAGACAGAGACAGAGACAGAGACAGAGAGAGGGAGGGAGAGAGGGGAGAGAGAGGAAGAGAGGGGAGAGAGAGGAAGAGAGGGGAGAGAGAGGGAGAGAGGGAGAGAGAGAGAGAGAGAGAGAGAGAGAGAGAGAGAGAGAGAGAGAGAGAGAGAGAGAGAGAGAGAGAGAGAGAGAGATTTTAATAAATACTGACCAGGAGATTTTATTACTTGCTTTTTGCATATCTTCAGTGTTACACTGTCACCTCTTACACTGTTTTGATTTGATTATATCATGCCTGCCTAGGAAAACAGCAACATCATACTTCTTAGTATTCATTGTTTTTTTATTTCTCAGTCCTTATTTTTATTTCTTCTGGAAACCCCTTGGACCAATATTGAACATTATTTCGTAATTTGTTCTTACTCCACAGTTCTTTCTTCCATGTTTGCTGGATGTTATAAAAAAAATCTAGCATATGTGAAATATGTAGAAATCCCATATAAATGCACAAGTATATTCTTCTTTGTATGTCAACTTAATAGTGTGATTTGTAAAAGTAGGATACTATATTAGAAAAGATGTACAGGAGTGTGATTTTACTTCATGTAAACAAATAATTCTGAATGACATAAAAATATTCTATTTTATAAAAAAAATTCTCTTCATTTCTCATTACATCTGACACCTGTCATGAACACATCAGTTATCTCAATTGAAAAGATGAGAAAACAGACATCAAGGCATATAGTATCTAAAGAATCAATTTAGATAGATCCATGTATGTGATTTTAATTACAAATATAATACTATTTTTCCCAGAATTTGTTCTCTTAAAAGGTACATAATATACATGTAAAATATACATACTATTACTTTTTTCCTTATAACTGTTGAATATGGGAAAATATTTCAATATTTATGGAATCTTCATGTTGTCTGTCCTTTGGACCCCAACACAATGTCTTCCTCTGCTAAAATACCACTAATTAATTTTGTTGAATTAAGACTTTAACATTTAAGAGTCCTCTGTTCAAAATCCAAATACCCCTGGAGATTTAATAATCAACTTGTTAAGTAATTAAACCTTTGTAAGAGTTAGCTTATCAGATTGCTTTTCATCAACCACTAAATGAGGAGCAATGGAGCACAAAGTAAAAGTTATAAGGTATAATTGAAATCAACTCAAAAGTCACTCTGAAGGGTACTCATTGCATATCTAACATTGTTGACAGCAAGGAAGTTTCTGTACCTCAAGTAAATGGTAAGTATTACTAACAGAGCTATGTTCTAAATATTGAGAAAATTAAATTAGTTTAGTATATGGACATATGGCTAGCTTTGGCTACAGACAGAAGCTAACAATTTTCTTGTACTATGTGGAATCCAAAGATAGAGTTACCTGACAATCTCACTGTGCAGTTTAACAGTGTTCTTCTTCATCTGTAGTCAATAATACTAAACTCTACTTACTGTCTCTAAAGAGCTTTCCTCCTACCTTATCTAACAAATCTTGGTTGTTATGTTTCCAATTTCTTCTGCTTCTATCCCTCTTCCACATTCGTGCATGATGTAAGCATGAATGTGTAAGTATTTTAATTGAGATTTTACCAACATGTGCAGGCACTAGCTAGTATTATGCCAAATAGACACAACTTAGAGTCATTTGGAAAAAAGAATCGTTAATTGAAAATATGTCCACATCAGATACATCTGGGAGCAATCTTAGAGTCTGTTTTCTTCGTGAAAGAGCATATCACAATGAAGGTGGTGTCACTGGAGTAGTGGTCTTAGGTGCTATAATAATGTAGGGTAAAAAAAATGAGGAAGTGCAAGTCAGTAAGCAGTGCATTAGCTCCTGTTTGTGACTGCCCTGTTTCAAGCACTGCCCTGGCTTGCTTCAGGGACAGACTGTGATGTGAAATTGTGAGCTGAAATACATAACCTCTCAAGTTGCTTTGGTTCATATTATTTTATCACAGAAATAGAAATCCTAACTAATACACAAAAATGTATAGACATTAGGCAGTATTTTCATTTCCACAGTTAATTTACTATGTTTTTAAGCAGTATATTTGAAAAGAAAGAATTAAAAAAAGAATCAATTGAATGGCATAGTTACTCTTTGGGAAGAGAAATGAAAATCAAGCTGATGACAAAATTATCTCTAGTACCTAAACTGAAAATACACAGTGGCTATTGTTTGACTATAAGAAGTTTGCAACTTGTAGAACAATTTTGGCAATAAATGATCTGTTTTGTGTTCATTTTAGGTTAATATAAACTCACTAATCAATTCAATTTGGTGAACTGTAGAGATATCTGCAAAGCTCTACTTAATAATGAACAATAACCATTAAGTGACTTTAGTGAAAACTGTATATTACTTGAAAATAAATTTAACTGACATATTTTTTGTTCTGACAGGTGAAGATACTGTTGCACAATGTAGTTTCCATGTATTTGCCCTTCTATATGAAGAGATTGGTGGCTTTTTTGGAGCTTTGTTTATTATGAATTATTAAAGCATGTATTCCACACACGTTTCTATAGATTATGGCTTTTATACATTTGACGTTCAGTGTCTATCTCTATCTCAAGTTCCATCATCTTTGAAATTTGCATTTAGCACATTAATCAGAAGGCCTCTTTTGCCTGTGTAGTTCTTGAAAATTTTACAAGTTTTGACCAGACAGGATGTAGAATTGTTTTTGAGTTTCTGCCATGAAATGTCTAATAACCCTGTCATTCTTCTGAAAATGCTGTGTTAATAAATTCTGACAATGTGCAAAACACAGTGAGAAGAATCTTTGCTGCCCACGCAGACTTTCTCCAAGTGGAAAAAAGAAAGAGAAAATGTGAAGAAGAGACAAAGACCTCACAATTAGGTCAGATAAGCCATTTCCATCGAGAAATCTTACCTCTCAAACTTTCATTCTAGATCTTAAGAGGTTTTCCTTGTAGTTCTCTTATAAGAAAATAACTACTTCCCTTTGGAAGTTTAGGCATCAATGAAAACATCATTCGTTTAAGGAAAGAAGGGAAGGAGGGTGGGAGGGATGAAGAGGGGAAGGGAGGAAGGGAGGGAGAAAAGGAGGGAAGGGAGGGAGGGAGGGAGGGAGGAAGAGAGGGAGGGAGAAAAGAAGGAAGCTGTGTTAAGTTTCTGAAAGCCAGCATTTCCAAGCTTTTCATCAATTGGTTTAATGTCTTTTCTGCTTCACAGCACTATAACAATTACGTGATTTTGCTGTTCTTGAGAAACTAAAGTCTCAAAAACCATCCCTTTATTAGAGAACCATCCAGAAATGACAAGTGACCACACCTTCACATGTTCTTTGCTTATTCATCAATTGTGATATGGGAAAGAAACCTTCAGACCTATGCCTAGTTATTTATTTTGGAAGTTTTGATATACTTTGGCACACATAGAAGACACATAATCATTATTGTATGTGAACAAACCCCTCTCTCTCCTCTCTCCTTCTCTCTCTCTCTCTCTCTCTCTCTCTCTCTCTCTCTCTCTCTCTCTCTTTCTGTCATATACTCATACACAAATACACAGACACACACACACACACACATTTTTCTAAACATGCTGTGAATGCAAAAGAAACACTTCAAACTTTAAAAATTGAGAGCACATCAAAAAATTTAAAAAATCCTCACACATTTTCTGTACTGCTGACTGAAAATACTTGTCATCTAGTAATATGTGTACACAAGTAGAAACCATAGTCTTTGTTTATACTTTTTTGGATTATAATAAATTTGCTATTATTCCTACAAAAGACATGATGCAGAACTACCCTGAGAATCTAGAATAACAAACCTTTAAGGGGAAAAAAGCTTTTCAATATAAAGTTGTGAAGAGAAAATAAAGCTGTTATATCAAAATTCAAAATTCACCTCCACTTTTTTTTTTAAAAGTTGAAGTCATTCAGTGTACTCTGCCTTCAGAGTTAGTGCATACTATTGACCACTCGGCATTCTGAAGTCCTAACGCTACTAAATCCAACAGTGTGCTCTTACTACGTTCTCCCAAGATTCTGAAGCCCTGGAATATTCAAAAGAATATTCATATAAAATGTTTGACAGTGTTAGGAAATAAATATATAATTCCCTGAAGACATCCTGTGAATCATTATTTTAGTTGCTAACTCCATCAATTTCATGTCACCAACAAATGGAAAGGTGTCCTTTTCTGGAAAACATACTTCTGTTTGCATCTTTTTGTTGTGGTTTCACAGCCCAAATGACAGTTCAGACCTCCAGCACATTCCACCTCCCAATGTATGCACTGTTTGTATGCAATGCATTCCTGCTTCTGGATAATTAATGTATCACAGGGCGGCTTCTAAATTATCAGCCTCAAATCTCAGCAAAATGTAAGTTCAGAACATTTTCTCATTTCATATTCTTCTTGCCTTTCCCCAGTATTTTATTTGTATAAAATGTATTGTTCAGTTAGGTATAACCCATAAGAGAAGATGGTATCTAAATAATATTGAGCATATCTCAAATTGAGCGAGCAAATGTGGCAAACCCAAACCCTAGCAGTGCAGCACTATTTTTAATCATTCCTGTTCTTTACCCTGTCTTTTAGCACATCTCACTTAACACTTCTGAGTGAGAGAAGGTAACTCTTGTCTTTTATTTTCCTTCCCATTGAGAGAGCAGTCACAAATAAGTCTTGCCCTCAAGACTAAACAAATCTCTTTCTAAATATCTCAGGAATCTGTTCCATTCTCAACTCTAGCAGTTTATTTCACTTTGAGAAATTTATAAAAAATGATAACAAAGTCATAAAAATTACTATTTTTAAATCTAAGATGTTTTGTTCTTACTTTTCAAAATCTGTACTAATACCATTTGTATATCCATATCTTTAACTATGTGAGGTTCTGAACAACAGTAGTATTCCAGTTAAGCTAAGGGTTCTCATTCATCAGTTAAGTTTGGTATATATGAAATCCATAAATTTCACTTTGATAAGACTTCAATTAATGACACGTCATTTCAAAGTCAAAATTAATTATATAGAATAAATAGCAATTTTGATTAAGAGCAAAAAATGTCCATTAAAAGATTAAATTTACATGCTAGTGAGGTTACTGTCAGGTAAAGGTACTTGGTATACAAACCTAATGACCTCAGTTGAGTTACTCCATCTTGCCATTTATTTATTTATTTATTTATTTATTTATTTATTTATTTATCTTTATTTTTTTATTATTATTTTTTTTTTGTTTTGTTTTTCGAGACAGGGTTTCTCTGTATAGCCCTGGCTGTCCTGGAACTCACTTTGTAGACCAGGCTGGCCTCGAACTCAGAAATTCGCCTGCCTCTGCCTCCCAAGTGCTGGGATTAAAGGCGTGCGCCACCACTGCCTGGCCCATCTTGCCATTTAAAGAGGAAGTCAACACCTGATGTTCTCTCAACTCACATTTTTTTAAATTTTATTTTATTTTCTAAGTTTTTTTTATTTACATTCAAAATCATTTCCCCTTTCCCGTTTCCTCCCTCCCCGGAAGTCCCCTAAGTCCCCTTCCCTCCCTCTTTTCCCCATTCAACCCCCTCTCCCGTCTCTGTCTTGGCATTTCCTAACATTCAGTCTTTCCAGGACCAGGGGTCTCTCCTTCCATCTTCTTGGAAATCTATTGATAGGCGAATTGTGTCTAGGGTATTCCGAGATTCTGGGTTAATAGCCCCTTATCAGTGACTGCATACCATGTGTGTTCTTTTGTGATTGGGTTACCTCACTAAGGATGATATTTTCAAGATCTGACCATTTGCCTAGGAATTTCATGAATTCATTGTTTTTAATTGCAGAGTAGTATTCCATTGTGTAGATATACCACATCTTCTGAATCCATTCCTCCGTTGAGGGACATCTGGGTTCTTTCCAGCTTCTGGCTATTGTAAATAAGGCTCCTATGAACATAGTGAAGCATGTGTCCTTATTGCATGCAGTGGAAGCCTCTGGGCATATGCCCAGGAGTGGTATAGCCGGATCCTCTGGGAATGTCACGCCCAGTTTTCTGAGGAACCGCCAGACTGCTTTCCAGAGTGGTTGTGCCAGCTTGCAATCCCACCAGCAGTGGAGGAGTGTTCCTCTTTCTCCACATCCTCTCCAACAACTGCTGTCTCCTGTGTTTTTGATCTTAGCCATTCTGACTGGTGTAAGATGGAAAATCAGGTCAACTCACTTTTGATTCTCTCTCTTTGTCCCTTTGTCTAAATTTTACAAGTGAAATTTATAATTCTAATATCATTTAATAAAATATTTAAATATATAGCCCCTAATTTCTCTTTAAATTGTGAAAAAAATGACATATTTTTACTTAGCGGGTTGAACTAGGGTTGGCTGATTTTAAACATGTTTTCTCTATAAAAAAAGAATCATAATCAAGGACCAAGAGGATCAATGCCTTCTTTGCATCAAACCTTCCCATGACATCAGTCTTGGCAAATGTTATAGGGAATTTTCACAGACTCCTTGGTAAAACTACAGTTAACATGTAAATCCTGTGTTATTTCAAAAATTCTTGAGAAAGACAAAAATAAAGTTGGTTCATTTCTGTTATTGACAATTACATCATCGAATATAAAGCAGAGGTTAAGCAGACAGAAGACAAGCAGTTAAACAAATCCCAATTTTGACCTCCATGTGTGAGAACTGACAGAATCACATTACTCCAAATAAGCATTTTACCTGGCATGGAATCTTAAAACCATTTTATAGCATGGAAGTCAGATGGAGGGAATGCTGTCTATTTGTGCAGTCCACCTCTTAGCTACTGTCACTTCACAATACGTGTTAGTCAGTTACAACCCTGAGATGTCCTTGGTTGCAGTGCTTTGTCACAGTTAAGTGCTAAAGGAGCCCAGTCCCATCATCAGGATGGGGGTTTAGCAAATAGTTAAGATAAACCACAGATTATGACACCATTAGGTCTTGACCTCCCTCTCTTCCCTTCCCTTCCGTTCCATTCCCTTCCCTTCCCTTCCCTTCCCCTCCCATCTCCTCCCATCCCCTCCCCTCCCCTTATCAGTGCATGCATACCCTGTGTATTCTTTTGTGATTGGGTTATCTCACTAAGGATGATATTTTCAAGTTCTGACTATTTGCCTAGGAATTTCGTGAATTCATTGTTTTTAATTGCAGAGTAGAATTCCATTGTGCAAATATACCACATCTTCTGAATCCATTCCTCCGTTGAGGGACATCTGTGTTCTTTCCAGCTTCTGGATATTATAAATAAGGCTGCTATGAACATAGTGGAGCATATGTCCTTATTGCATGCAGGGGAAGACTCTGGATATATGCCCAGGAGTGGTATAGCAGGATCCTCTGGGAGTGTCATACCCAGTTTTCTAAGGAACCACCAGACAGCTTTCCAGAGTAGTTGTACCAGCTTGCAATCTCACCAGCAGTGGAGGAGTGTTCCTCTTTCTCCACATCCTCACCAACAACTGCTGTCTCCTGTGTTTTTGACCTTAGCCATTCTGACTAGTGTGGATGGAATCTCAGGGTTGTTTTGATTTGCATTTCCCTAATGGCTAAGGATGATGAACATCTCTTTAGGTGCTTCTCAGCCATTAGATATTCTTCAGGTGAGAACTCTTTGTTTAGTTCTGTACCCCATTTTTTAATAGGGTTACTTGGCTCTCTGGAGTCTAACTTCTTGAGTTCTTTGTATATATTGGATACTAGCCCTCTGTAGGATGTAGGGTTGGTAAAGATCATTTCCCAGTTAGTTGGTTGCCCCTTTGTCCTTTTGACAGTGACTTTTGCCATACAGAAACTTTGTGATTTTATGAGGTCCCATTTGTCAATTCTTGATCTTAGAGCAAAAGCTATTGGAGTTCTGTTCAAGAAATTCTCCCCTGTGCCCATATGTTCAAGGTTCTTCCCTAGTTTCCTTTCTATTAGTTTCAGTGTGTCTGGTTTTATGTGGAGGTCCTTGATCCACTTGGAATTGAGCTTAGTACAAGGAGCTAAGAATGGATCAATTTGCATTCTTCTGCATTTTGATCTCCAGTTGAACTAGCACCATTTGTTGAAAAGGCTATCTTTTTTCCACTGGATGGTTTTAGCTCCTTTGTCAAAGATCAAGTGACCATAGGAGTGTGGATTCATTTCTGGGTCTTCAATTCTGTTCCATTGATCTACATGCCTGTCACTGTACCAATACCATGCAGTTTTAACACTATTGCTCTGTAGTACAGCTTGAGGTCCGGGATACTATTTCCCCTAGAAGTTCTTTTACTCTTCAGTATAGTTTTAGCTATCCTGGGTTTTCTGTTATTCCAGATGAATTTTGGAATTGTTCTTTCTAACTCTATAAAGAATTGAGTTGGGGTTTTGATGGGGATTGCATTGAATCTGTATATTGCTTTTGGCAAGATGATCATTTTTATTACTATATTAATCTTGCCAGTCCATGAGCATGGCAGATTTTTCCATCTTCTGAGGTCTTCTTCAATTTCTTTCTTCAGAGATTTGAAATTCTTGTCATACAATTCTTTCACTTGTTTGGAAATTCCATTAGTTAAAATAATATTTATATCAACAGTACTAAAAGCAAAGTGAAATCGTAATGACTAAAGTGAAAATCATTAGCAAGCTAGAATGGTAGAGCCAGGAAAGTTAGTTTAATCACAAATATATTGAATGTATCCAGAAAGCATATTTTATAAAAAGTTCTTCAAAAATTTCCCTTTAAAACCACTTACTGGTTAAAATAAATGGTAATAAATAAATACAGGCTGAATATGCACAAAGACATACAATTTCCGCAGAACCACCCAGTATGTCCAGACATATAACTTATTGCAAAGGAAGAAATTATCATTTGTAAACTGACAAAATGCATTAGAATACCTAGAATCAAGGAAAACAAATTAGAAGAACAAAAGGTCAATAACTTAACAAAACATCTCTGACTGAAGAAGTATGTAACCCTGTCACCTGTACGTCATAAGCAGACATACCTAATTCTGTAGTAGTAGTGGTTCCACTAACCTACCATCTGACCAGTAAGATTTTTGGTAAGGTACCAACTGGCAGAGAACTTCTGACTGTCCCCAGGATGCCTGTTTCATCTCTCCTAATAATCAAGCACATTTGATTGGCTGACTGTCTATCCATTCTCTTGCTTCATCCAATCCAGATGTTGCACCTTGCTTTAGGACATAGACCCTGAATTTGGAAGTCTCTTTTCAAAGATTGACTTAATCTTAAGGCCTGGTTCAACCCTGTGGCTTTCCAGCTAGCATCCTTAATATCTTATCTAGTAACCATCTTAGACTGAAAAGTTGCAGTGAATGAAAGAATTATAGCTTGTAATTTCATTGTAATTCAGTAAATTCTCTTAGAATGGAGAAATATACATATGGCTACATATATTTCTGGCATAGCCCAATAATGGTAGGGTTCCTCTCACTAAAAATTAAAATACAGACTTACCTAGTTTGCATCTATTACTGGAAATATTAAAACCTAAAAAATAGGGAAGTGCAAGTAGTGCAAGATCTATAATCTGAGCTATGAATAAGCAAAATAAATTTCTTTATTTTCTTGAACAAGGTACATGATTACCTTTTACCTCACATCACAAATTCAAAAATGTGCTTAAAATATAGATTTGGGGGGGGTGAGAGACATTACTCAGCAGTTAATAGAACTGGTTTCTCTCCTAGGTTACCTAGGTTCAGTTTGCCAGCACCCACCAAGTGGTTCATAACTTCCTGCAACTCCAGTTCTCAGGGATTCAATGCCCTCTTCTGCACTCCTTGGACACTGCATACAAGTAGCACACAAGCATAAATGCAGGCAAACCATGCATGCACATAATAGAAAAATAAATAAATCTTAAAAATTCTCTTTATTTATATTAATTATTTCATTGAGTATTCAAAGTGTTTTTGGCAATGCCTCCTACCTTCACAGGTGGATGCAGTATTATCATCTATCTGACTAAAATATACACACTTTAGAAATAGGTACATCTCAGAGAATTCTGAGTGCATACTTGTGTATTTAATCAGTTCAGCCCATTGATCTATATTATTTCAGTGCTATGTTCCCATACAAGAATTACCTCAGATATACAATAAACATCAGCACTAGAAATCATCCAGCCACATCCGAGTATGTGGATACATTCAAAGTATAGTCTAATACCAATTATTTTCCACAAAGAACTACAAGAAAATTCAGTAAGCAGTTGACTCAGATAACCTTGGAACAATTACTAAAATGATGCTTACTTTAAGTACAACATTTTCCTTGAATACCCTTTAGTCTGTAATATAGAATGGACTTTGATTGTATGGTATTAGTATACCAGCATATCAATTATTTATGTCAACAGAATTCACTAGTGAAATGAATTGCAGGAAGATCTTGTTTTAGACAGACCTGATGTGATTGTAAGTAAGCTAATTTGACTTAACCTTAAGCATTACAGCATCATTTTAAAGCAAGTCCCCTTGCCGCTCTTTTACACTTTAATTACTTCTTTAATCGACTCATTAGTTGATTAACTTATCACTCCTGGCAATAAGTACCTGTTCTAAGTAGGAGGGAGCTAATTGACGCACTGGTCTCTGAATGTTTCCTGGCTGCAGCCCAGAAGCTGGTTACTCAGTTTTTCAGATGACCAAGGAACTTCAAACCCCACATTTTAAATATTCCCAGAGCAAAACTCACACTGCCATTTTTTTTGTGAAATACTTCCCATGTAATTTTCACTTAATCTTTATTATGCACAGTACTTGGCTGGTCTTTTCATTTTCTACCTAAGAACTGCTCTTTGTACAGGAGCATTGAATTAAGAAAAGTCCTTTACCAAAACATTATAACGACCAAACACTGTCTGTGCTACCACTTATGAATAGTATGGAAATTTTTTCATACCAAAGATTTATTGGGCAAGTTAGAGGAAGAAAAGACGTATACTAGATCTAAGCAAAAAAAAATAGTATAAGCTATCCTGTGTATTTTTGTACAAAAAAAAAGGAATAAGACTTAAGGAAGAAATATCTGTATCTGATACTAAATGTCATATCTTACAGGATTCCCTGGTCCCTCTTACAGGTTACTTAGCTAATTCTATTTCAGTCATATATTTTACATGCCGCACAAAGAGACAATAATGTGGCCCATAATGAGGAAGCAATTTATCAAGTGATGATGTTCTTACAAGTCTTTTCATAAAAGATTTAGACTTTACTCAATAGTTAGCAGCAATTAATGGAGGTTTGAGAGAGGAACTTGTAGAAAAACCAACATCAAAGGCAAAGCCAGTGTCCCTTTTAAAGAATGCCTGTCTCAAGCCCAGAAATCTTTCCTCAGATGACCAGGAAAAGTTTTTTTTTCAGGTACCTTCCTGGAGAATCCCATAGATGGAGAATCACTCGTTTTTTCTTCAAGTTAATTTTGATTGAAATGTAATGAGGCAAAAACAAACTGCTAATAAGCCAGCATTGGGGTAATTAATGAACAGTAATCTTTATACCTTCTACTCTATTTAATTTAAAGGCTTCATGGTGCTATAATGAAGCCATTGAGGTAGCTATGAGTGTTCACAGGGAATAACTTGAAGCAGCGAGGGGTAATGTTCCTAGTTTTGTAATGGAAAAAAGACTGGGAGGGAGAAGGATACAATTTGTGATACAAATCTGCACAGACTGCCTCACAAGTAAACACGAAAAGGAAAAAATGCTACTTGAATAGAAGTCTGTTAAGTATCAGGACTGTGTTAGTCCTGCAATAACTACTTAGAGATTGTTCTTACTTCAGTCTCAAAGCAATGCTAGAAAGTTTACTTGCATTGTAAGAATCTCAGAATCCTTATATATCTTCAGACCATACTCTAGGGAGATGTGTAACAATAGAGAGATGTATTTTCTTTTTTCATTTTTTTTTGGTTATTTTATTTATTTGCATCTCAAATGTTATCAACCTTACCAGTTTCCCCTCCACAGGTCCTCTATCTCCTCCTCCCTCCCCCTACCTCTATGAGGGTGCTCCCCACCTGCCCATCCACTCCTGCCTCAGTGGCCTAGCATTCCTCTATCCTGGGTCATCAAGCCTCCACAGGACCACAGGGCTTCCCTCTCAAGTATGCCAGATAAGGCAATCCTCTGTTATATATCCAGCAGGAGCCATTGGTACCCCCTGTGTACTCTTTGGTTGGTGGTTTATTCCCTGGGAGATTTGGGGGTTCTCATTGCTTGATATTGTTCTTCCTATGAGGTTGCAATACCCTTCAGCTCTTACAGTCCTTGCCCTAACTTCCCCATTGGGGTTCCCCCCACTAAGTCCAGTATTTGGCTGTGTACATCCGCATTTGTATTGGTCCAGCTCTGGCAGAGCCTCTTGGGGAACAGCTATACAAGGCTTTTTGGCATCAGCAATAGTGTCTGGGTTTGGTGTCAACAGATGGGATGGATCCCTAAGTAGGGAAATCTCTGGAGATGTCTTTTCTTATGCATGTAATAACCAAAACTTTTTACTATTCAATATTTTCATCAAAATAGTTGGATGTAGGTACCCAGTTAGCATTTGAGTGCATTCCCAAATATGTGATGAAATCGATGGACAGCAGAGTTCTCTTTTCATATTTAATTTTCCTGTGTATGATTATAAGCAAGATATAATGTAAATCTGATGTTTTGTAATATAATGTGATTTGTGATTCTAACAGAGGCCTTACAAATATAGCATTATACAGAAATATTTAGTATCTTGCTATGTGCAAGATGTTAATAGAAATGTAGGATATTTAAGCTTATGTCGTAATACATTCCAACTTAAAATTATTCTATGAATCAATGTGGTTTATTGAACTTCTGTTTTGTGCTACACATTACTAACTAGAAATATAGTGGTAGGAGACAGAATTATTGCTTTTCAAACTTATTCTGCCAATTTTTATATAGAAGGTGTATTAGTTTGGGTTTTACTGCTGTAAACAGACACCAATGACCAATGCAAGCTTTATAAAAGACATTTACTTGGGGTTGGCTTACAGGTTCCGAGGTTTAGTCCATTGTCATCAAGGCAGAAGCATGGCAGCATCCAGGCAGGCAAGGTACAGGAGGAGCTGAGGGTTCTATGACTTTATCCAAAGGAAGCCAGGAATAGACTGGGCATCTTCAGGCATCTAAGAGGAAGATCTTTAAGCTCAACCCTACAGTGACACACTTCCTCCAACAAGACCACACCTTCTAATAGTGCCACTCCCTAGGACGAACATATACAAATCACCACAGAAGGGTTTGCAATAAAAAGAAAGTCACACAATAAACAGCTAAAGAAACACATTCAGAGAAGAATGTCAAAAGAGGAAGCCATGTAGAATTATGGGAATATTAAAATATACAGCCATGTAAGACTCATTCTTGTCAAAGGTAAGAACAAAAGAAAAGACATTGTAACTGGAAGAGTTAGCATGCTTTGATGAAATTAGTGCAGGCAGAAAGCAGAGCACATTGGCCTAATAGGTAATTGTGAAGGTGGAAAGCCTTCTCTTTTTGTTGGACTTGGATCAATGGATTTGGTGATATTAGTATGACTCTTTTTCATAGCACGTTTATTTTTCTATATAGACATCATGTTTGAGAATAATTAATTGGCCTCCAAACAGAAATATATATTAAATATTATATGTATAATACCTAAATATTTGTCTTGTCTGAATACCAAATGTAAAAGCTAGAAAAGTTAAAGTCACATAAATACTCCTACATTATGTGTATATGTATCTTCAATTTTCTTCATTATTTATTAAATATATTATATATATGTACATTTTATACAATACATATATAATGTATTATATGTAATATGTATATAAGCAAAAACTAGAGATGTAGATACCAAGATGTACTACTGTGGGTATAAAAGTCTTTCCCTAGTTCCCTAGGAAAATTGGGAATGTTAATAAAAAAAAGTTGTGCTTCCTAAAAAGAGAAGATAAAATACCTGTTTCCCACTCAAAATGCTGGGAGTAGATATTGTTAAGGACATGGTGACCTTTTTGCTATCTGTGAAGGGAGACTTCACCAGCTTTCGCTGTAGAGCCAGCAAATACCCCAGAAGTTAATCCAGACTCTTGCTAGCTCCCAGTTAATAGAACTCTTTCATTGGAGAATATCACATGTATGTAATAGCTTGCTGACCTCTCTGCTATCTAAGTCAGTGCCCATACTAGATTCTAGACCACTTAGTTATAGAACCCACCCTCGTGGTCACGTAATGTTTGTAAAGGACTTTCTAAACAGTCACACCTTAGGATTTATTGTGCCCCTGGAATTGGAATGATTGTTGTCTGGCAACCTGGAATGGGGAATGATCATTGTATCATTTCTGAGTTTTACTGTGTTTTGAATATGCTGACAATGAACTGCCAGGCATTACACCCCTAAAGTCAATCTAAATCGAATTTCTATTCTCACTTCTTTGAGTTTTGCTTCCCTGCCTGGACACCTGCAGGGTAAAACTAACTGTGAAAGAAAAAGATTAAGACTATCCTTCTGAATATGATGATTATAATTAAATGTTGTGCGAGATTTTTTTCTCAATAAGTGTATCTGAGTTAGCATTAAAGTGACCTAGGCTAGAGCCACATGACAAGGAGTTTCAATTGACTGATTTTATCAGGTTAGTTGTGTATTGACTATAAGAAAATGTCTTTTAACCATAATTGAATTTGGAGGCCTCAGCATGCACTGGATATTATTACTTCTATTGTTGGACTTATTTGAAACCTAGCCAAACATGAGAGTGGGAACAAGCCAATAATTAAGCAGCAATCAAAGAACATCTTCCTAATGGCCTACCTTGTCTGTGATTGAGTTCTTGTTGGAAGCCACATTATTAGAATGACAAGTAGTCCTGCTTTAGGTTCCTGACACGCATTTGTTCAATGATAGAATGTAGCTTGGAAGTATAAGATGAAGGAAGCCCTTTCCTCTCAATCTTGCTTTTGGTCGCAGTGGCTTATCATATCAACAAATGAATCTAGAGTAAAGAGCTGAAAATAGATACTCTTAATCTGAACAAACACATCACTGACACAATATCAACAATAACATTCAGGTTTTCAAAAAGTCTTAGCTGTTTCATTCAAACAGTCATAAATTTAGAGATATTTTTCTCAGCACATAGGATTTTTTTAAGTGAAAACATGCTTTTAGTCTGGCTATCTTCCTTCACTACCAGAAAGGTAGACATTGCATCTATTTATAAATCTATGCTTTTAGTATCTCTACTATTCACACACATCTATAATTTACAATTCTTTCTCTTAAGACACTTTGATGCTCATTGTACAAGCATGTGTCATCATGTCTGGTTCCCACACTAACATTTAAACTAATAAAGGTCTTATATTCAAGTTTTTACTCAATTTTGTTCCATGCTTTCCTCTCTAGAACCCTCTAAAAGCTTTAAAAACAACATGAAATTTATTCTTTAATTAGGAATGTACACGAGACATTTGAGACATTGCAATTTTTAAAAAAAAATTATTTCATTTGTACTTAACGCAGATGTTTCTCTCCATCTCTTTCACTCTTTGTTGCTCTCCTTTTTTCCCTGTTTTTGTCTCTCTTCTCTTTCCCTCTCCTCTGTGTAGTGTGTGTGTGTGTGTGTGTGTGTGTGTGTGTGTGTGTGTGTGTGTGTGTGTGTATGGATGGATGTAAATCCACAGAGGGCAGAAAAGGTTATCAAATCCCATAGAGCTGGAGATACAGGTCAGTGAAAGCTACCCTATATGGTTGTTCAAAACTAAACTCAAGTACTCTTTTTTTTTGAATGTATAAATAGATTGTTTTATTGAATATATTCTTTCTTTACATTTTAAAGGTTATACCCTTTCCCAGTTTACCCCCTCCCAGAAAACTCCCAACCCATCCTCCCACCCCCTGCCTCCAAGAAGATGCCCCTCCACCCAACCCACTCCCACCTACCCCACCCCTATTCCGCCACGCTGGGACATTTATTGCGTCTTCATAGGACCAAAGACCTCTCCTCCCAACAATTCCTGACAAGGCATTCTTCCACTACACTTGTGGCTGGAACCATGTGTACCCCTGGTTTGATGGCTTAGTCCCTGGGAGCACTGGGGGGGTCTGATTGGCCAACATTGTCATTCTTCTGATGAGGCTGCAAACCCCTTCAGATCTTCCAATCCTCCCTTCAACTCTTCCATTGGTTACTCTGTGCTCAATCTAATGGTTGACTGCTAGAATCTGCCTCTTTATATGTAAGGCTCTGGCAGGGCCCCTCAGGAGACAGTCATAACAGGCTCCTTTCTGCAAGCATTTCTTGGCATCCACAATAGTGTCAGGATTTAGTGATTATTTGTAGGATGAATTTCTAGGTAGGACAGACTCTGGATGACCTTTCCTTCAGTCTCTGCCCCACACTTTGTCCCCGTAATTGCTCCTGTAAGTATTTTGTTCCCTTTCTCAGAGAAACCAAAGCGCCCACACTCTGATCTTCCTTCTTCTTGAGTTTCATGTGGTCTGTGTATAGTATCTTGTTTATTCTGAGCTTTTGGGCTAATATCCACTTATCAGTGAGTACATGCCATGTGTGATTTTTTTGTAATTGGGTTACCTCACTTAGGATGACACTTTTTAGTTCCATCCATTTGCCTAAGAATTTCATGAATTCATTGTTTTTAATAGCTGAATAGTACTCCATTGTGTAAATATATCACATTTTCTGTATCCATTCTTCTGTTGAAGTACCTCTGGGTTATTTCCAGCTTCTGGCTATTTACAAATAAGGCTGCTATGAACATAGTGGGGCATGTGTTCTTATTATATGTTGGAGCATCTTCTGAGTATACACCCAGGAGTGGTATAGCTGGGACTCAGGTAGTACTATGTTTAATTTTCTGAGGAACCGCAAATTGATTTCCAGAGTGTTTGTACCAGCTTGCAATCCCACCAGCAATGGAGGAATGTTCCTCTTTCTCTACATCCCCGACAGCTTCTACTGTCCCCTGCATTTTTGATCTTAGTCATTCTGACTGGTGTGAGGTAGAATCTCAGGGTTGTTTTGATTTGCATTTCCCTTATAACTAAGGCTGATGAACCCTTCTGTAGGTGCTTCAGAGCCATTCGACTTTCCTCAGTTGAGAATTCTGTTTAGCTCTGTACCCCATTTTTAATAGGGTTTTTTTTGACTGCATGGAGTCTAACTTCTTGAATTCTTTGTATACATTGGATATTAGCCCTCTATCAGGTACAGGATTGGTAAAGTTCTTTTCCCAATCTGTTGGTTACTGTTTTGTCATATTGACAGTGTCCTTTGCCTTACAGAAGCTTTGCAATTTTATGAAGTCCCATTTGTCGATTCTTGTTCTTAGAACATAAACCACTGGTGTTCTGTTCAGGAAAGTTTCCCATGTGCCCATGTGTTCAAGGCTCTTCTCAAATTTCTCTTCTATAAGCGTCAGTTTATCTGCTTTTATGTGGAAATCCTTGATCCACGTGGACTTGAACTTTGTACAAGGAAATAAGAATGGGTCGATTTGCATTTTTTCTACTTGTTGACCTTCAGTTGGTCCATGACCTTTAGTTAAAAAAGCTGTCTTTTTTCCACTGGATGTTTTTAGCTCCTTTGTCAAATATCAAGTGACCGTAAGTGTGTAGATTCATTTGTGGGTCTTCAATTCTATTACACAGTTTTTCCTGCCTGTCTCTATAGCAATACCAGGCAGTTTTTATCACTATTGCTCTCTAGTACCACTTGAGTTCAGGGATGGTGATTCCCCCAGAAGTTCTTTTGTTGTGGAGCATAGTTTTTGATATCCTGGGTATTTTGTTATTCCAAATGAATTTGCAGATCTAGCTTTATGAAGAATTTATTTGCAGTTTGATGAGGATTGCCTTGAATCTTTAGATTGCTTTCAGTAAGATGGTCATTTTTACTATATTAATCCTTCCAATCCATGAGCATGGGAGATCTTTCCATCTTCTGAGATCTTTGATTTCTTTCTTCAGAGGCTTGAAGTTCTTGTCATACAGATCTTTCAGTTACTTGGTTAGAGTCACACCAAGATATGTAATATTATTTGTGACTATTGAGAAGAGTGTCATTTCCTTAATTTCTTTCTCAGCCTGTTTATCCTTTGAACAGAGGAAGGCTACTGATTTTGAGTTAATTCTATATTCAGCCACTTTGCTGAATTTTTTTTATCAGTTTTAGGAGTTCTCTGGTAGAATTTTTGGGGTCACTTAAGTATATGATCATATCATCTGCAAATTGTGATATTTTGATTTCTTCCTTTCCAATTTGTATACCTTTGATCTCCTTTTGTTGTCTAATTGCTCTAACTAGAACTTCAAGTACTATATTGAATAGATGAGGAGAGAGTGTGCAACCTTGTCTGGTCCCCAATTTTAGTGGAATTGCTTCAAGTTTCTCTCCATTTAGTTTGATGTTGGCTACTGATTTGCTATATGTTGCTTTCACTATGTTTAGGTATGGGTTTGAATTCCGAATCTCTTCAAGACTTATAAAATGAAGGGATGCTGAATTTTGTCAAGTGCTTTTTCAGCATCTAATGAAATGATCATGGGGGTTTTTTTTTGAGTTTGTTTATGTTGGGTTTACATTGATGGATTTCCGTATATTGAACCATCCCTGCATCACTGGGGTTTAGCCTAATTGATCACTGTGAATTATTGTTTTTATGTAGTCTTGGATTTGGTTGGCCAGAATTTTATTGAGTCTTTTTGCATCAATGTTCATAAGGGAAATTGGTCTGAAGTGTTCTTATTTTGTTTGATTAGGTATAAGCATTATTGTGGCTTCATAGAATGAATTGAGTAGTGTTTTTTGTGTTTCTATTTTGTAGAATAGTTTGAACAGTATTGGTATTGGGTCTTCTTGGAAGATCTGATAGAATTCCCCAATAAATTCATCAGGTCCTGGGCTTTTTTTTTTTTTTTTGGTTGGGAGACTGAGAATGACTGCTTCTATTTTCAGGATTTATGGGACTAGTTATATGGTTTATCTGATCCTGTTTTAATATTCACACCTAGTATTTGTCTAGAAAATTGTTGATTTCATCCAGATTTTCTAATTTTGTTGAGTATAAGTTCTCTTGTAGTAGGATATGATGATTTTTTGAATTTCCACAGGTTTTTTTTTTATTTTCTATAATTTTTTATTTGCATTCCAAATGATTTCCCCTTTCCGGTTTCCTCTCTCCCCAGAAGTCCCATAAGCCCCCTTCCCTTCCTCTGTTCCCTATTCAACCCCCTCTCTCTTCTCTGTCCTGGTATTCCCCTAATTCCAGTCTTTCCAGGACCAGGGGTCTCTCCTTCCATCTTCTTGGAAATCTATTGATATGTGAATTGCGTCTTGGGTATTCCAAGATTCTGGATTAATATCCCCTTATCAGTGACTGCATCCCATGTGTGTTCATTTGTGATTGGGTTACCTCACTAAGGATGATATTTTCCAGTTCTGACCATTTGCCGAAGAATTTCGTGAATTCATTGTTTTTAATTGCAGAGTAGTATTCCATTGTGTAAATATACCACATCTTCTGAATCCATTCCTCCGTTGAGGGACATCTGGGTTCTTTCCAGCTTCTGGCTATTATAAATAAGGCTGCTATGAACATAGTGGAGCATGTGTCCTTATTGCATGCAGGGGAAGCCTCTGGGTATATGCCCAGGAGTGGTATAGCAGGATCCTCTGGGAGTATCATGCCCAATTTTCTGAGGAACTGCCAGACTTCTTTCCAGAGTGGTTGTGCCAACTTGCAATCCCACCAGCAGTGGAGGAGTGTTCCTCTTTCTCCACATCCTCACCAAAAACTGCTGTCTCTTGTGTTTTTGATCTTAGCCATTCTACTGGTGTGAGGTGGAATCTCAGGATTGTTTTGATTTGCATTTCCCTAATGGCTAAGGATGTTGAACATTTCTTTAGGTGCTTCTCAGCCATTAGATATTCTTCAGGTGAGAATTCTTTGTTTAGCTCTGTATCCCATTTTTAATAGGGTTATTTGGCTCTCTGGAGTCTAACTTCTTGAGTTCTTTGTATATATTGGATATACATCTGTTGGATGTAGGTTGGTAAAGATCTTTTCTCAGCTTGTTGGTTGCTGCTTTGTCCTTTTGACAGTGTCCTTTGCCTTACAGAAACTTTGCAATTTTATGAGGTCCCATTCGTCAATTCTTGTTCTTAGAGCATAAGCTATTGGTATTCTGTTCAGGAAATTTTCCCCTGTGCCCATATGTTCAAGGTTCTTCCCTAGCTTCCTTTCTGTTATTTTCAGTGTGTCTGGTTTTATGTGGAGGTCCTCGATCCACTTGGAATTGAGCTTAGTGCTAGGAGATAAGAATGGATCAATTTACATTCTTCTGCATGTTGACCTCCAGTTGAACCAGCACCATTTGTTGAAAAGATGTTTTCTGTTGTTATGTCTCCCTTTTCATTTCTGATTTTATTAATTTGGGCCTCTGTGTCCTGTGGTTAGTCTGACTAAGGGTTTATCTATGTTGTTGATTTTCTCAAAAAAGCAGTTCCTGGATTGTTGATTCTTTGTGTAGTTCTTTTTGTTTCTATTTGGTTGATTTTGGCCCTGAGTTTGATTATTTCCTGCAGTCTACTCCTCTTGGGTGTATTTGCTTCTTTTTGTTCTAGAGTTTTCAGGTGTGTTGTCAAGCTGCTTGTGTAAGCTTTCTCCATTTTCTTTTTGGAGGCACTTAGTGCTATGAGTTTTCCTCTTAGCACTGCTGTGATTGTGTCCCATAAGTTTTGGTATGATGTTTCTTCATTTTTATTGAATTCAAAAAGTCTTTTAAGGGTTTCTACCTCTTGACCCATGTTATCCTCTATTTCTTTAAGGGAATTGTTTATGTCCTTCTTGAAGTCCACTATTAGCATCATGACGTGTGATTTTAAATCCATCTCTTGCTTTTTTGGTGTGTTGGGGTATCCAGGATTTGCTGTTGTGGGAGAACTGGGTTCAGATAATGCTATGTTGCCTTGGTTTCTGTTGATAATGTTCTTGCCTTTACCTTTTGCTATCTGGTTATCTCTGGTGTTAGCTGATTTTGCTGTCTCTGACTGTGGCTTATCTTTCCTGCAAGCCTGTTTATCTGTACTTGTGGGATTCCTGTTCTCTCTGTGCACACAGGTATATAGGCACTCTTGGGAGACCTGCTCTCCTGTGGTGGTGTTTGTATATGTAGCTCTGTGGCCCAGGATCAGCTCTGTGCTCTCAGGCTTCTCCACAGTCCTGAGAGGTTAGCTATCTTCCTGTGTCACATGGATATGACTCACTATGGCAGCAAATGGTCCCTAGCCGGAGACCAAAACCAGAAGGCTCCCACCTGAGGGTTCTAGACAGGTTCCTCTGAGCAGCAGGGGTAGTCTTACATGTGCTCCCAGGCCTCTCCAAACTCATGCAGAGGGACCTGTGGCATAAGAGGCAGAAGGAAGAAAAGGGGAGTAGTATTCAGGAGGGGGGGTTTGGTGGTTGCTGGGTAATTGTTCCTGCTGGGCTGCCAGCAACAGATCTGGGACTCCAGAGGTGGGAGGGGGTTCTTACCAGCTGCCCTGAGTGCAGTGGGTTCTCTAGGATGTATCAGGAGATGGTGTCTTCACTGAGACAGACCCACGTGAGTCTTACCCTGCAGAAAGGACAGGAGACAGAAGCACAAGAATTTTATTGAGTATTTTTGCATTCATATTCATAAGCAAGATTGGTATGAAGTTCTCTTTTTTGGTTGGGTCCTTGTGTAGTTTCAGAATCCAGTCTGTTAGCTTATGTCTTTTTATAGGTGAGTTGAGCCCATTAATATTGAGAGCTATTAAAGAGAGATGACTGTGGGTTCCTGATATGTTTGTTTTTGTAGGTGGCTTTACGTGCTTGTGGTTCTCTCCTTTTGGCTTTGTTGTGAGATGCGTGATTTCTTGTCCTTTCTTTGGTGAAAGTACCTTCCTTGTGTTGAAATTTTCCTTCTAGGATCTTCTGTAGGACTGTATTGGTATATAGATGCTATTTAAATTTGATTTTGTCCTCTAATATTTTGTTTACTCCATCTCTGTTGATTGAAAGTTTTGCTGGGTATAGTAGCCTGGGCTGGCATTTGTGTTCTTTTAGAGTCTGCTTGACTTCTGACCAGGCTCTTCTGGCTTTCATATTCTCTGTTATAATTTCATAGTCTGGTATAATTCTGATGGGTCTACCTTTGTATATTACTTGGCCCCTTTCCCTTGCAGCTATTAATATTCTTTCTTTGTTCTCTGCATTTAGTGTCTTGATTATTATATGATGAGAGAATTTTCTTTTCTGCTTCCATTTATTTGGTGTTCTATAGGCTTCTTATACCTTTATGGCCATCTCTTTCTTTAGGTTGGGGAACTTTTCTTCTATGATTTTGTTGAAGACCTTTTTAGGTCTTCTGAGATGGGAATCTTCATTCTTCTCTATTCTGATTATTCATTGTGTCCTGAATTTCCTGGATGCTTTGGTTTAGGAATTTTTTTACATTTTGAATTTTTTTTTTTGACATTTGTGTGAATCTCCTCTATGGTATCCGCTACACCTGAAATTCTCTCTTGTAGCTCTTATATTCTGTTGGTGATTACATCCGCAATTCCTGACCTCTTTCCTAGGTTTTCCATTTCCAGATTTGTCTCTGTTTGTGTTTTCTTTATAGTTTCTACTTCCCACTTTTAGGTCTTGGACTGCTTTATTCAATTCCTCCTCCTGTTTGATTGTGTGTTTTCCTGTATTATTTTAAGGGATTTATTTGTTTCCTGTTTAAGGGCTTCTACCTGTTTACCTGTGTCTTCCTGTATTTCTTACAGTGAGTTATTTATCTCCTCCTTAAAGGACTCTATTATCTTCATGAGATAGGATTTTAGGTCAGCTTCCTGATATTCAAGTGTGTTGGTGTATTCAGGGTTTGCTGGGTTGGGAGAACTGGTTTCTGATAATGCCCACGTATATTGGCTTCTTTTGCTATGGTCAAGTGCTTGCCTTGCGCCATCTGGTTATCCCTGGTGTTTGCTGGTCTGGGTGACTCTGTCTGTAGTCTGCCTCTTTTGTCCCTGGATTGCTTCAGGTCTCCTGGTAGGCCTGCAGCCCTGGCTTTAGCAGACCTCCTATGGGCCCTTCCAACTTGGGGCTCTTCAGATGGTCAGAGAAGCTGTTGATCTGTTGCCCCCACTGCAGGAGATTTCCTGGGAGGCCTTTAGACCATTTGGTCTTCAGAGGAGCAGTCAAACTGTTGTCTTGTGTGAAGCTGTTCTCCAGGGTGAGCCTTCTGACTGTGGTTTCTGTTTCCCTATGTGCAGTAGAACTGCCAGGTGTTGGGAGGCTTTTAGTCTGTCATGCCAGTTGTCCTCCATTCCATAGAGACCCAGGAGGTCTTCAGACTGTGGAGTCTATTGCCAAGTTGCCCTGTGTATAGCTCCTAGGTTGCCTTCAAACTGTGGTGTCTTCAGGGGAACAGACAAGCTGGTGATCAGTTGCTCAGTTGCCCTGAGTGCAGCAGATCTCCTGGAATACCTCAGGCTGTGTTTTCAGTTGCTTAACTGCTCTGAGTACAGTGGATCTTCTGGGATGGCTCAGGATATGGTGTCTTCAGGGGAGTAGATCAGCTGGCTGTCTGCCCCAGCAGAAAGGACTGTACAGAAGGAGAGTGGTATTTGGGGGATTGGGGTTTTGGTAGGTGGTTAATCCTGTGTCCACTGGCTCCCAGCAGCAGCCCTGGGACTTCAGGGGGTGGGGTGTTCTTACCAACTGCTCTGAGTACAGTGGATCCTCTAGGCTGTCTCAGGATACAGTGTCTTCAGGGGAGCAGACTAACTCACAGTCTTGATATAGTCTTTTTTGACATACTTGAAATTGGAAATTACTGTAAAGAATATTCTTTTCACTATGTGACTATTGACTGACATATGTAAGATGTATATAATAATATAACATGCTGGAATCTGTTTGAAACATTGTATTCATGTATAATACTGAATTTTCTGTACACAAAATTTGAAAATTCTATGAATGTGTATGTTAAGCAGTCCAGAATACATATATATTTCACATGCAAATTTACACGGGGAAAATTTCCAAGTGTAGACTTTATTTTACATTATGCACTTATAAGGGAAACACCGGGACTGTAATATAAAATTACCACTTATTAGAAAGAAACAAATGACAAAAGTTCCTGACACATTATCATATTTGGGCAACAAGGAAACAAAAGCATTAAAAAAAAATCTAAAATGTGTTTGCAAATGTTTCAATGCCAGTTATAATCAAAATTATGGTAATATCTTAGTTAATAGTAGGAAGATCAACACTCTTCTCTAATAAGTTAAAATAATTTTGTAAATATATTATAATAAATTGACTTGCCACAGTGCTGAATGATGATCATTTTGTCTCCATTGTCTAACATCCTCCCTATGACATGTTTATCTTTTCTTTTTGTTTTTTGTTTTTAATAGCATCATGCTTAGGCAAATATTTGTGCCTCTTGAGACAGGAAGAAGTAGCACAATCATCAAAAATGGTCTGTCAGTCAGTGACTGATCCTTTGACTGAAAGTACTTCATGATGAAAGAGCAGATTTACAGTGCAAATCAGATGTGGCATGTTGTCCTACAAATGTTGTATAACATTGTTTCAAAGTGTGTTTCCAGGTACAATGATTTGCTTAACCTCTCCAACCCCGTATTTCTATAGAAGGGATATACATTGGTGAATTTTTCTGGCACCTTATATCTCTGGCCATGAGAGTCTATAGTGGTTATTTTCTTTAAATCTCACCTACATTCAGTTGAATTCTATACTTTCTAAAACATGTCCCAGTCAAAAATTGACAATAGAAAGTGGAATCAAAATATGTTTTACAGAATCTCCCTTCCTTCCTACCTCCACCTCATCTCTCTCTCTCTCTCTCTCTCTCTCTCTCTCTCTCTCTCTCTCTCTCTCCCTCTGTGTGTGTGTGTGTGTATGTGTGTAGGTTAGAAGCATCATATTTTTAGTACACTAAAATAAATGAAGATTTTCTTTTCCTCAAGCTTCAAAGCTTATTCTGAAATGAAATCTACAAAGAGGTACCTGCTGATGTATGATACAATATACCATTTTCTCAAAGAGTTGTCATAAATTACAAGCATAACAGATGTTCTACTGTTTATATTTGCAAATAATTTTAAACAAATTATATAAGAACTATAGAATTTCATCATTTTCATAGATTTAAGAAGCAAAGTCTAAGCAAATACTTGTGGCATGAAACCAGGTTTATCGTAAGGGTGTGACTTCAACGTAATTTTTATTAGGCAAATGATATCTATATAGAACATAAACATTCACATATAAATGTATGCATACTTTTAAAATTATTCAAATCATAAAACTAAGTGCAAGCAATAGGAAAATCATTATTTTAATTTCTACAACTCCAAAGTTCTACTACCTAAAACGTATCTATTGAAAAAAATATCACTATGATATTTTTCTGTGATTGATATAAAATCTTCCATTTATGCAAAATAAACACTTATTTTATATTAAGTATTAATTTAGCTTCTTTTCAATCCTATTGAAAATTAAAACATCCGTAAATAACTTAAGCAATGAAAAAGTTCTTCAGTTGTTAACCTGACCGAACATGAAGCTTCTTAATAGTTATCCTGCATTGACACAAAGTTTTGAGGCTTGAATTTGGCAATTACTTTTCCTGTAGAAATCGTTTGTTTTAGAATCTGCATCTTACCTTGCTTCAACACCATTTACCTTAAAGCTAGTATTAAAAATAACACCATTGTTAGGACAAATTGGCAAAAATATTCACTGTTCTAACTAAGAAATGTACTCCCTAAAAGTGAATTTTTTTGCACAAGATATTTAGTTGCAAATTAATGTATACCATATATGTAGAACCAGAGCAATCCCATGAGACAATTAGAGCCATTTAAGAAATCTGAGAACATATTTCTCGTCATTCTTTGGTATTACATACACTATTGCTGATTATCTCACAGTAACCAATTATAAAGCAATTGCAAAGACTACAGACTTAGTTAAGCTGCTGATATTAGTGCAAAAGTTATGAATGATGTTAGTGATACAAGTTTAGTTGAAAAGTCCTCAATTACTCCATCAAAACTGGATTTACTTTTAGTTTTTACTATTGTATACTTTTCATTTTTCATTATTTATTATTATTGTACACTTTTAATTTTTATGTTGAAGGAGCTCATTTTGGCATAAGGAGAAAATGGAAAGAGAAAAATAAATTTAATATTTAAGATTTATTGAAATATAGAATCACACATAGGCATTGAATGAATAAGTCTATCCTGCATCCTTACACTGATAAAACATCCAAGAGAAAGCTATACAACAGTTTTTATATTAACAAAACTTAAATCTAATGAAATATTGGACATGATTCATAGGTCAGGATACCTCAGTAAAATCAATACAAATTTATCTTAAGAGTGTGAAGATTGCTAACAATATTTTATATTTATTAATATATTGTGAGATAACATATTAATATGTAGAATGTATAGCTATAGAATTTGCTAATATGAATAGAAATGAGGATGGCTAAAATTTCATGAGTATGTCTAATAAAAACATTTAAATGATTATAGAAATAATTTTTATATGATAGAATGACATGTTTTTCATTTTCTCTTCCAAGCAACATTTTCCAATTCATTAAAATGAAATCCTGCTAATCTTTTTTTTTTCCACTCATGTTGTTGGGTATGCTAGTCCATTAAAACAAAAGCCTTGAAGATAAAATAAAAAGTAAAAATTTGATGCATAGATTTCTTTTCTGATAATATTTATCTCCTGGGATATTTAAGCGGTGCATGTATGTGCCTGCATGAATTTATGTATACTAGTGCAATTAAGAGGACTTCAGTTCCCTAGTCTGGGGTTACAATTTTCACAAACTGTTGTGTGGACCCTGTGAGCAAAGCTGAAGTTGCATATGATAGCTTAACCACTGAGAACACTGGTCTGGCCTCGTCACATTTTGTTTTTACTTACAGAACTTTCATATTTTGAGAAAAATCTATGTGAATAGTTATGGATAATCACATGTTCATTAAAAGATATGAAATATCTAAAAGAGTTAAACTTAGGCATGAAATCATCATTTTGTAAAATCCCGTTATTAGTATTAATTTTATGCCTGAAGAAATATTGCTGGATATTTTCAAACTGTAGAAACTATAAAACATATTGTTTGGAAAGTTTTCCAATTGGTGAATCAGTTCTAATACATATTTTTCATAAATTGGTCTTGACTATTTTAATGAAGCTGAAAACTGGTGATAATTTTTGTTTTGTTTCCTATATCCACACTTTTCAAAATAAATAAAAATGACATATGTCTGTATTAATATATACACATTTGTCAGTCCCTCATTTTATTTTCTTTGTATTGGTTTATGAAAAGCCTGGCAAAAGCAGGCTGAATACTGTGGCTGTCTTTTATAGTTGACACTCATGGGCCAGAAAGGTCAGCTTAACGAAAGGCCAAGCAATTTGTAGTGAATTCTATTTAATAAAGCAAGAAAAATGATGCGTGTGGTAATCTTTTACTGAGTCTAGAAGGCAAGGCAGCTGTAGAAAAAGATCCCTGTCATTAATGTATTGCATGTCACTCAGTGTGTTTACTGGATGCTATACTGATGGGCTACTACAAGCCCAGCTAAACGAACACCCAACTTCACACAGCTGAATGCCAGCAGCTATGAGATTTTAACGGGATAACTATGTGGATCAAAGGATGCTTCTTGTAGGAAACATGGGACAAATACATTATCTTAAAGCTGTTTATCAACACAGTAATTAGTGTAAAACACCAATCAAATATTAACAAAGACTGCATTAGTCCTATAAATCTGTTAAGAATCTTATTCTTTGTCATCTAATTTAAATGGTAATCCATAAGATCTTATGTTAGTTTCAAATTGCAGTAATATAAAAGTGTTTCTGTTACAATCATTTGTTTTGCGTATACACACACACACACACACACACACATATATACACATATATACTACATTGTTACATAAGCTGTCATGCTGTCATTAAAAGTTAGTGATAATACATTTAAAAGATTAAGAGAAATAAATATGGAGAATCTATAATATAATTTATGTCCAAATAAGAATAAATACTTAAAAAATTTTATCTCTAGAAGTTGATACATCCTTTTACTATGACAAAATTATAATTATTATGTGAAGATCAAATAAAATCAGGGCAGAAACTTAAGGGCAAACTGCTGTTTTGGACAATGATAACTATTGAAATGATATTCATTATACCATTAAAATATAAATCTGACTGTAGTCTTAGGTATTATGCAGAAAAGAAATTATTAAAAAGCAATGTTTGGCTAGAGAGAACAAGCAAGCCTTGATGTTCAGAAATGAGTATCATGTGAACACTGAAATGTTGAACACTGAATCTTTATTATAAAGCAATATTTCTCATTTGACATGCTTAATGATAGAAACTAGCTTTTTCAGTTGTGAACTCAAGCCATAGATCAGGGATTCATTTAATAATCCAGTGAGAAACTGGACTTGTATTTATCTGCTTTAATGTTGAAAGATACATTAAATGACTTTTCAAACTTCGTATTCCTTATTTAATTTTGTACACAGGTTTAAGTTTTATATACTGGCAATTCTAATCACTTAGGCAAAAATAACTTAAGACTGAGTGGATATTCATTTAATTTCATGTTTGTTTTCTGATGCATTTCTGCTTGAGGTATCAAATGATACACAAGCAAATATAATAAACATGTTGACAAATTCACTGTTCTCACAAGGTAATAGGCCTCCTGTGTTATTTATAAGCATAAATATATGCATATAAACATGCAACTGGAGAGATCAAACTCCAAAAACCTCAGGGTGAAGCCTTGGCAAGTTGACACTGATCATATAAAGGTAAAGAACTTGAACTACTTTGATCTGTCATGCCTTGAAGCTAAGTGTCCAAGATGAAAACAGCAAACATTGAACAAAGACCATGGCTACTTCAACATAGCATCACATTTTAAAATAGTTAATAAGTGAATTGAATAGAGTGATTGTATAGGATTAATTTCTAGAATGAAAATTATAGCATTAAGGAACAGGAGTTATTTGGGGCATTTATTAATATACACATATAAGTAATTAGGAATTCAAGTATATAAATAAGCTTGTTAATACAAATCCAACTTACATATACATATGGTATATTTATATTGCTGTGGAAGAAAATAAGAAAGGAGTGGAGAAAGAAAACAAACACAGGAAAACCTTTATGCACAAGAATAATATTTTAACAAATAAAATATTTTGACATAAAACCATAAATTTTTCTTTGTTTATGGAAAAAATCTAGCCATATACTTTTAAAATGATAAATATAAGATCGAACAAGTTGTTCCCTAGAGCTTTAAAGATATATTTCAGTATGTTTATGTATGTATTATGCTGTAAATTATGCAGATAATAGTATAAAAGTAGTAGACATTAAAATAAAGATTTACTATTACTGTGCACTCTAAATTTCTTTCTTTAATATTTACAGACATTTCTAAGATGAATGAGTGAAAGAAGAAAATTTACCTTCCTAAAAATAGCTTTACAGTATTAATCAATTTCCAATGTTGCTTTGAAGTTTTCAAAATTTTGAGATTACCCACTTTGTGGTTCTAAGAAGAAAAGCAGAACTAAATGTCTGCTTAACTTATATACTAGAAACTGTCACCAGAGGCCTGTTCAATCTAGGCAGTTCTCAGGGGTAATAGGTAGACCTCCATGTCAACATGTAATACTTTCCCCAAAGTTATAGCATATGATTAAGATATTTTTATTTTCATAACACTAGTGGTAATTCCAAAAAAGGATATAAAGAATGTGTATGATAGTAGATGTGCACTCACTGTTTATTTAATGAAGACATATTTTATTATTTGTGTTAGACCATGGTTAGTTTTATTGCTTTAAATAAATTGTTCGCCTTTGAAATATTTTCTATGCAAGTAAGATTTGGTCCTTAAGCACATTTTTTTCTTTCCAGTGTATTTTTCTTCTACTTTTTTTTTTATCAAAAAAAGACTGATTCTCTCTCCCTCTCCCTCTCCCTTCCTCCCTCTCTCTCTCTCTCTCTCTCTCTCTCTCTCTCTCTCTGATTTTCATTTCAAGTTGTAGTCTGCCTTCCTGGTTTTTCCTCCACAAATCCCCTGTCCCATCCCACCCCCTTAGCCTCTATGAGGTACTCACTCACCCACCCACTTCTGCCACATTGCTCTAGCATCCCCCTATGCTGGGGCATCAAGCCTCCACAGGAACCAAGGGTCTCCCCTCCCATTGATCCAGATAAGGCAATCTCATTCTACTTATGTAACTGAAGCCGTGGATCTCTCCATGTATACTCTTTGTTTGGTTGTTTAGTCCCTAGGAACTCTGGGTGACCCAGTCGGTTGATATTGTTGCTCTTCCTATGAGCTTGCAATCTTGTTCCGCTCCTTCAGTCCTTCTCTTAACTCTTCCATTGTGATCCTTATGTTCAGTCCAATGATTTTCTGTGGGTGTTTGCATCTCCATTGGTCAGGTGCTGGCAGAGACTCTCAGGGGACAGCTATACCAGGCTTCTGTCAGCAAGCACTTCTTGGCATCAGCAATAGTGTTGAGGTTTGATGTCTGTAGATGGGATGGATCCCTAGGTGGGAGGTCTTTGGATGGCCTTCCATTCAGTTTCTACTCCAATTTTTGTCTCTGAATTTCCTTTAGACAGGAATAATTCTGGGATAAGATTTTTGAGATGAGTGGGTGACCCTATCCCTCAACTGGAGGTCATGCCTATCTACTGGAGGTGATCTTCACAGGTTCTATCTCCCCTCTGCTGTGTATTTCAGCTAATGTTATCCCTGTTGGATCCTGGGAACCTCTTGTTTCATGGGCATCTGGAATTTTCTAGTACCTGACCACAGTTCCGCATCCCCCAAATATCAACCTGAGTGAGGTAACTCAGACACAAAAGGACATGAATTGTATGTACTCACTAATAAGTTGATATTACTTCCCCCCAAAAAGTACAGAATATCCAGGATATAGTCCACAGAATTCAAAAAGGTCAACAAGCTGAATGACCTAAGTGAGGTTTCTCTGAGGGCCAGTAGAAAGAATGGAAACAGGTAACCTCAGGAAGTAGGAGTTGGGGGGGGCAGAACCCTCCAGAATATACCAGTTACCTGGAAGGTGAGAGACTCTTAGCACTCAAAGGAAGGGACCTTAGATAAAATGCCCTACAGTGGGTAGAGGGAACTTGTAGAGCCTACCTCCAGGAGAAAGACAGGGTATCACGTGAGGAGTGGGGTTACCATCCCACAATCAAAACTCTGAACCATAATTGTTCCTGTCTGAAAGAACTTCAGGGATGGAAATGGAGAGGAGCCTGAGGAAAAGAAGGTCCAGTGACAGGCCCAAAGTGGGATCCAGCTCAAGGGGAGGCCTCAAGATCTAACATTATTACTGAGGCTATGGAGTACTCACAAAAGGGACTGCTCATGACTGTCTTCTGAAAAACCCAACAGGCAGCTGAAAGAGACAGATGCAGATATTTGCACCCAACCAAAGGACAGAAGCTGCTGATTCCTATAGCTGACTTAGGGGAAAGATGGAAGAAGCTGAAGAGGAAGGCAACCCTGTAGGAACATCAACACTCTCAATTAACCAGGATCCTAGAGATCTCAGACACTGAATCACCAACCAGGCAGCATACACCAGCTGATATGAGGCTCCCAATATATATATACAGCAGATGACTGTTTGGTCTGGGTTCAGTCAGAGAAGATGCACCTAACCCTCAAGAGACTGGAGAACCCAGGGAGTTTAGAAAACTGGTGGGATATGGGGTGGGGTCATCCTCATAGAAATATGGTGGGGGAGAGTTGTAGGATGTAGAACAGTCATAGGGTGGACCGGTAGAGGAATAAAATCTGGAGTTTAAAATAAATAAATAAAAGATTTTAAAAATATGGATCAAGCAGAACATTAATATCAGTACTTGAAAATAAACTAGATGAATTGGGCAACTAAATTTAAATATATGATAAATGTTCAAAAACACATGTAAATTTGCATGAACTTTGGAACACTATGAAAAGGGAAAAACTATAAATTAAAGTTATAGAAAAAGGGAAAAAATGTCAGTGGTATAGACTAAACCTTCAAGAGAATCATAGAAAAAATTTACACATTTAAGAACAAAATACATATTGGTCCTAAGCTCTACTTCATGAGATGGACCAAAATGTGGAACAGTGCTATACATGAACAGAGAGCTTATGGGTAGATAGGTCATAGGTTCTAGAAAATTACACAGTATTATTTTCTAATACATGTAGATCAGAATATTCCTCATCCTTCATCAGAGAAGCCTTTACATGCAATAGATAGCAATTAACACAGAAACCCTCAACTGTTGAACATGCAGAGAATAAAGAGATGCTGGAGTGCTTTGTGCTAAATGGGACACATATATGATGTCATTTCATGGATTCATTGCTCAAGGATCTTTGTGGAAGAGGGAGTATAAAGATTATAAGAGTGTAGATAGAAAATATCAATAAAACAGTGTTTTCTATGCACAACAGGGAAGTGGCACATATAAACCCACCTTGATCATGATAGTATAATATGGCCTGTGTCCACTCAAGCAAGACAAAAAAATCCCAGCACAAAGAAAGAAGGGTGAGCATAAAATCTTACTGTAAGCTGAGGAGCAATTGAAATTTGATTGTTTCTAGGTGAAAAAGAGTCAGGTATTTTTAAAGATGTATTCTGTAGTAAGTTAACTGCTCCCAAGAATAATTGGGCAACACAATCTGGAACTGACCAAGGACAAAAGTAAAAGTGAACTACACATTGGGTGAGAAGGGCTGGGTGGAAATATGGAGGTTAGGTATGATGTTGGTGGAAGGAGGTGAATATGTTCAAAGTACAATTGTATAGAATTCTCAAAGTATTATTACAAAATTGTTAAAATGAACAAAATCCATTTGTGTTGAATGCACAGTATTATGTTACCTCCAATGATAGGTGCCACCATAGATTGAAGGTATGGAAGAAAGCATTTTAAGCATTTGAACCAGGAAACAAACAGGTGTGTCTATGTTAAATCAGGTTAGATAGACTTAAAACAAACATTAGTCAGAAAAGATAAAATAAATACACACATCATTCTGATCAAGAGAACCAAGAAGACATTACAATCCTAAAAAAATTTGTAGAAAACTTTGGTAAATATAATTTTATAAAATTGTATTACTAAATTTCAAGACATGAATAAATGATAACTAAACAATTGTAGATGAATTCAGCACCCTACTTTCTCCAACATGTATGCCATCTGGATTAAAATAAACAAAAAATGTATTGAAATTAAATTGAATTATATATCAAATAGACATAACTGATAGATATCTATAAAAATGTTCCACCCAAATACAAAACAATACACATTCTACTCAACACCTCATGAAATTTCTATAGAATAGAATACATGAAATAAGACCCTCATCAAATACAGAAAGTTTAAATAATTGTATGTACCCAATAGAACACTCCAATGTAATAAAGCTTGAATCCAATAATAAAATAATCTCCAGAAATTAAGCAAATTCATGAAAACTTAACAGATCTCCAAAACCTATTGCTGAAGGTACCACATACTCCAGACACAAGGCTTTGAATAGTACAGCTGGAACTTAATCCTACTCCTTGAAGACTAGTTTTCAAAGCTTTAGAAGGTGTTACTAAAACTGTCAAGGAAGGAAAGTAATCAACAGTCCTACCTAACTGTAAACATTACAAAACTCAAAAATCGCCAGTTTGGCCAGATAGTCCCAATGCTGAAATAGTGTCACGTATACACAGGGGATAACATGTTGGATAATGAGCCTCATAACTGGGAAAAACTACTACTGCCATTTTCTCAGGTCAATACAGCTCCTTACTTTATTCTAACTATATTCTAAATATTTACTATTATGCCAAGAGATAAGTTCCTCATCAAGGGAGCTACTTTATGTAGGAGATATGGCTACTACAGAGATCTGCAACTCATCCAAAAGCAGAGGATAAATTACTATGTGATTTCTAGTCCCCAATTACTACCTCTACAATGAAAGCCCTATTTATAAAGCTCTGGGGTTATAATGAAAGCAGGGTTGAAAAGTTTGTGAGGACCAGGATGACAGCAAAAAGATAGTATCTTCTAGACTGAACCCATGAAATCTCAACAATAAGGTTGCTTAAAAAGTCATGTATAATAGCCAAATCAGTCAATATGCTAATGTGTAGATGAGGAATTTCACAAGGTCCTGCCTCTTAGTCATGACCGACAGGCACTTGATGGCTGTTTAGGGAAGGAGAGTCTATTTTCTTTAGGGACAAAACTTTTGGCAGCTTATCTGATTTAATTGTAAGATATTATATACCAGTTTAGTGAACAAAACTGGTAGCAGTTTCATATGATGTCATTGGAGGCAAATAATAGGAATGATGGTTTTATTTTCTTATACTCAAAAAACAAAAAAAATATTCAAAAATGTTACTCAAGACTAGCCTGCAATAAACAGTATTAATCTCCTGTCATTTGAGTGATAAGTTCAGATACAGTTTCTCTCCTGAACACCAAACTGTAATGATGACATCAAGAGAAAGTGTATGGGTTACCTAGTGGCAAGCTGAACTAGCTGCTTTAGGGACCTGAAGCATTAATTTTACTTAGAATCATGGCTTGAAAAAATAAGGAAACAAAACTGGTACTTGAGTGATTTGCCTGTTTGTGTTTTGCTTAAGAATAATATAAATTATTGTCATACTAAATAACAAGAGGGAAAAATGTGGAAAAAACATTTGGTGTATTTTTATATGGCAATAACTATCTAGTTATTGAATCCTCTATTTTCTTAAAAAATAATTGCAGAACACACATTATTACTGATAAAAATGTATACCAAATTGCAATAGAATGTAAATCAATTCATTTAGAAAATGCAATTTTTTTAAGCATAAAATTAAATTTTTATTTAAAAGTTAAAATATTTCAGCCTAGCTGAAGTGATAATTATGCCTATAACCTCAGCACTTGGGAGGCGGAAGTAGAAGGGTCTCCATCTTGAGGCCAGCCTAGATATACACAGCAAGACTGTCTCTTAAGAACAGACGCTTCCAAGGCCTCACACTAGACAATGCATCTAGGATTGTTGGGCATAATCTGACTCCTTTAGGGTGGGAAGAGGTTTCGTTTTTTGAGAGGAGGTATCTTGAGGCCTCAGGCTTCGCCTCCCGAGTGTTGGGTTGTAGGCATGTGCCCCGTGCCCAGCCAGAATCAGTTTTTCCTCCTGAACCATTCAGGTCAATGTGATAAGTCCGCACTCTGGCTTTCAGAACCATGGGCAGAAGGTCCCTGAGGTCCTTACATGCTGGTTTGTTACCTTTGAGGCACCCACGTTAGGGTGCACCTGAGTTAAACAGGCAGTGCAGATTGTAGCTGAAAGAAGACCACCTGGCATTTATAGGGCTGGACTTAGGTGCCACATTAGAAAAGGCCATTGCCCGAGAGTCCCCGATCAATCACAGTCTCTCAGATACATCGTTTTCTCTCATTGGTGAGTTTTCCACCATAAACATCCCCAACATCACAAGCACAATATCACTTGTGGACCTGCTGTACACATGAGAGAAAGATTCCTGCAAACTCTTACCTGTATCTCTATCTCTTCTGTAGCTGGAGAGTTTGGGTCAAAGTGAACTAGCTTCAAGACTAACTCTCAACTGTCAGAATTCCTATGTGGAACCTCATAAAATTCGGGACATTCCTGTCACCATCATGGATGTAAGTTTCTTTTGAAATAATACAGGTACTTGCCTTTATAAATATATAGCCAAGATATAATTATTTGGTGACATTAACCATGCTTCTTTCTTCAAATACACCTTGGTCTTTTCAATTCCACAGTAACCTACTGCTCATCCTGGATTTTTGCTCACAAGAATGACAGACAGCCTTATCCTAGGTGTGCTGGTGATACTGAAGTTGGAGACAACCCGGTTACATAGCAAGTTCTAGGCCAGCCAGGGATAAGTAGGCTGTCTCAGCTCTCCCCCCACCAAAAGTTAAAACAGATAGTCTGGATTGTTGATGGCTCGCTGGTTAGAGCACTGGCTGCTCTTGCATAGGACCCAGGTTTGTTTTCCAGCACCTGTGTGGTAGTTCGTAACCATCTGTAACTCCACTTCCACAGGATTGCATGCCCTCTCTAGCATCCTCAGATATCAGGCCTTATAGGTGCTACACTGACGTTCATGCAGGCCAAACACCCACACATAAAATAAAATAAAATTAAATTAAATAAGCTTAGGGGAGGTGTTTAGGGTGCTGGAAACCAAACCCAGACTTTTCATGTGCTAGGCAGATGTTCTTCCACTCAGCCCTATACCTTAAGCCCTTGGGTTGGTATATTTTATTTTCTCACCAACAGACCCTGTAAATGTCTAGTGATTTCACATGCATATACCTACACAGAGGAACACACATGTACACATAATTAAAAATAAAATTGTTTTTAAGTTCCATTCTGGAAAGGTGGCTCACTGGTTAGAGCAGTGGCAGTTCTTATAGAGGCCCTGGGTTCTAGCCCAATTGCCCACATGGCAGATCACAACCATGTGTGTGTGACTTCTCAAAACAAGAGTTTGACTGTGTAGCCCTGGCTGTCTTGGAACTGGATCTATAGACCAGACTGGCCTCAAACTCAGAGATCCACCCGCCTCTCTGCCTCCCAAGTGCTGGGAATAAAGGTGTGGGCCACCACTGCCCAGCTTCACAATCATTTTTAACTATGGTTCAGGAGATCCGCTATCCTTTTCTGGCCTGCATGCAGATGGTACATAGACATACATGCAGGCAAAACACCTATGGACATCAAAATAAAAATTGAAAAAGATTCCCTGGCCCCATAATATATCTGAGTATCATTATCTTAAGGCTGAATGATACACTGTCACATAAATTTCACATCTTGTTGATGTCTTCACCTGTCAGATGTTTGTGGATGTGCCAGTTGACATGGGTATAAAAGGATCTGAGTCCTTGCCTTTTGAAATCTTGTAATTTGGGAGCTGCAGAGATAGTTCGTTAGTTGAGAGCACTTACTGTTCTTGTAGAGGACCCAGGTTCAGTTCACAGCACCTTCCTTTCTGGCTCCGCACAACTGTCTACAATTCCAGCTCCAGAAGATCCAGGATCCTCCTCTGGCCTCCTCAGGTACCCACACACATAATGACACACATGCAATTCTACTTTCAACTCTTTGAGGAATTGGCATATTGTCTTCCAATGGCTGTATCATTTTGCATTTCCCCTAGTAATGCAAAGGGTTCTGCTTCATTTAACATTTTGACATTTTGGTTTTGAGTCCAGCCTTTAATGGCTGAACCATTTCTTGAGCCCCAGAACAGCTTGTAGTTCAACTCCCCAACAATAGTCAGCAGTACTTGTGGATGGAAGTCCAAGGATCTAGCAGTTGCTCAGTCCCACGAGGCAGACCAGGAAAAGCCAGAGTCGCAATTTTTTTAAGTATTAAGGCTTGATACTTTATTTAGACAGGTAGTCAAACTGACATATATTTACACACATCAGTTTCCAGTACACTAGTCTCATAGGCAAGTTAGGAGACTTTTTGGTATTATAGTCTCTGTACATTTGAACAAACTCATAAGAATAAAACATCTTAACATTTACTAGGCTGGTGATATTTCCAAATGCATTTTTAAAAGTTTATTTCTTATACAGCAAGCATGTTTATAAGGAAAAAAATAGAAAGGAGTTAATGGGGGTGACTCTAGCTCAGACTCTTAGCGATAGGAATTACGAAACCTGAAGTAGCAGCTTTCTGTAGTTAGGCAAGACCCCCAGTAGAGGGATGACATCAACCCACCCACAAAAAAAAAAGCTTAGGCCCAACATTTGTCCTGACTACAAGATATGCAGGGACAAAGATAGAGAAGAAATGTAGGAAATGGCCAACCAATGGCCACTTCCTATAGCCAGGAAGAATGACCAGTGGAAGGATAAGGTCAACAATCCACTCACAAAGCCTTCAAATCAAATGTGATCTGCCTATAAGATATGCAGGGACAAAGATAGAGCAAAGAGTGAGGGAATGGCCAACCAGTGACAGGCCCAATTTGAGAGCCATCTCATGGACAAGAACCAATCCCTGATACTATTAATGATACTGTTTTATGTTTGCAGACAGGAACCTAGCATAACTGTCTTCTGAGAGACTCCACACATCAGCTAACTGAAGCAGATGCAGAGACCCACAGATAAACATTGGATGAAGCTCAGGGAGTCTTATCGAAGAGTTGATAGAAAGATTGAGGGACTTTGAGAATAGGATAGGAATTTCACAGGAAAACCACACCGTCAACTAATCTGAACTCTTTGGAGCTCCCAGAGACAGGACCACAAACCAAAAAGTATACATGGGTTGGACCTAGGCCATGTGCACATTTGTAGCAGATGTGCAGCTTGGTCTTCAGATTGGTCACCCAACAACTGGAGTAGGGGCTGTCAGTGAATCTTTTGCCTGCCTGTAGATCCATTCCCCTAACTGAGCCTTCTTGCCTGACCTCAGTAGGAGAGGGTGTGCCTAGTCCTGGAGTTTCTTGATATGCCAGAGTGGGGTGATACACAGGGGAATCTCCCCCTTGTCGGAGAAGAAGGGGAAGGGATTGAGGAAAGAGGCTTGTGATGAGGTGAACAGGAGAGGGACTGCTATCAGGATGTAAAGTGAATAAATAAATGAATAAATAAATAAATAAATACATAAATAAATAGGAAAAGAAGAAAGTGAAATTATAAATCCATTTCTCACATAGTAATATGAGAGAAAAGAAGTAATGAGAACTTAAAATATTAAAAGAATGATGATGATAGTTTAATAAATCTAGCATTAAGTTAAAGTAAAAATATTTAACACTGGCCAACACCCACCTACACACACACACACACACACACACACGCACTCAAGAATAATTTAAAAAGCATCTGAATGAGGCAGGTTTTGCTGTAGGAACAAAACAAATAAAATGTTCATATAAATTACAGAGAAGACACAATAAAATTGATAATACCTAATACTGACTAAATGATCAACAATGTCTATCTGCATGCTAGAATGTGAGATCCCGGCAGTTGTTCAGCATACAGACCTAGATTCTGCAGCAGGTACAGTTTGACACTGAAGTTAAAGATTCTTGGGGAATCATTGTTATTCAATAAATATTGAAACCTGAAAGATTTGGAGTTTGGTATCAGGAAAAATTGGAATTTGCAAGAGAATTAGACACACTTTCTTTTTTTTATCAGATATATTTTTTATTTACATTTTGAATGGTATCCCCTTTCCCAGTTTCCCCCTTCCCAGATAGCCCCTATTCCATCCTCCCTCCCCCTACTTCTGTGAGGGTGTTCCCTCAGCCACACCCTCCCACCTCCCTGGCCTTGATTCCCCTACACTGGGACTCTAAATAAGTAAGTAGTACTTACCTCTTGGACTGCTTTATATCTGGGTTGCTGCCAAAATGTACTACCCACTCTGGGGAAAGTTATTCTTACCTCACATAATCCTTCTTGGAAATATACTTATGTATCCACCAAGAAGTAAGTCCATTAATTGATTCTTGACCCAAACTAATTGACAATCAGCATTTAATCTCACAAGTCCACACCTAGTCAACATTACACCCCATGAAATATCATGTTGTGATTTCCGAATAAAGATAATAATTCCACCTAACCTATCTATTTTATATACAATCAAAATTACACTATTTACAATTCACTAGATGCAAAGTTTCTTGTGGGAATGCTTACTCTTTTAATATCCCTCAATTAAATACAACAATAAAATTTCAACTACAATTAATTGCTAATATTATCTCAATAAATATCATATGCTACAGGAAAACATTAATAGAAGAAAGAAAGCACAAATGTATGCCCAATGTATGAGTGCATTTGCACAAACATATCAAGAACATATAAAAGAACCAATTGTAATCCTTTTTCCATATCTGATCATATGTCCTGCTGATCTGATATTAAAAACTACTCTTTTTTTCTGGGTCCTTTACTAGAATGGTGACCCACATTTCCTTTCCTGAAACTTGTAGGCCATTCACCAGTCTGCCTTATTGTATGGTTTCCATTTCTCTTTGACCTTAACCATCAGAAATGGGTAACACCAAATATGACCCTGAATGATTCTTGTACTCCAGGCACAATCTCCTATCTGCAACTGAGGAGTAGTACCCATCTTTCTCCCTGGCAGTCTCTATCAATCATTTCTTTTAACAATGTGACTTATCTTTTAGCCTGTTGAATAACATGCATCACAGCCCAGAAGAGGACAAAAAAAAGTTGGTGACACCTCCAGATAGAAGTACTTCCCGCTCTAGAACTAAGACATCTAGGTAAGCAGAGGAGAAAGTTAAAGGAACCAAAAACAAATGTTAGAGTAGGTTAATAGAGGTAATGTTGACTGGTACCATTCCCTCTTGTAACCATTCATTCCTGGACTAGTATTCCTATTTATGGGAAAAACACATCTATCAAATGCAGATTCAGAAAATGAATAGAATTCTGGAGAACCTTTCCCCAGGCTTTCAGGTTTTCCAGTGAAGTTACCACTATAACTACATCAGTAAAAATGAAATCAATGTATTGTTACATAAAAGATGCTTCAGGATAGTAGAGAATATAGTAAGAAAAGAGCATTACAGGAACATCAGACACATTGGTCAGTTTGCTCAGGTATCTCTAGGAAAGATGGTTGACTAATAATAATAGAACAAACAATGTTCTATTTCATTATTGAGCTACGCCTTTGTTAATGTCACTGTTATGTGACATAATGGATATGCATGTCTTTATATTCTTTGAAGAGGTCTATACTCAGTCTCTTTTGGTAAAACTATATTTCTCACTAGTTTACAAACATGTTCCTATCAAGTCTCAAAGCATCAAGCTAAACCAGTGGACATAACTTCCAAATTGGTATGTAACCACACCTCTGACCATTATGCTTTCCAAACAAAATGTACAAGCACATCATAGCCAAAATTTCTGCTCATTATGACAATTTCTATATACCTTTATCTTTCTGGGATGTTCAAAAAAGGGGTTGAAAAGATAGATTTGTCTACTTCTTAGTGATATCTACATAGCATAAGGGACCATCTATAAGTGGGTTTAATGTTCTTTTCTTAGGCCAAACGATGATAGTCCTACAAAGAATAATAGATGGAAAACACCAACATGAGGAAGGAAACTACACCCTAGAAAAAGAAAGTAATCTTTTTCCAACAAACTCAAAAGAAAGTAACCACACAAACATAAAAACAACATCAAAAATAACATTAAGCAACAATCACTATTCCTTAATATCTTATAATGTCAATAGACTCAACTCCCCAACAAAAAACATAGTCTAACAGAGATGTTTTTCATGTGGATCTTCGATTTTCTCAGAAAATGTTTGTGACTTGTCTTTCAGTTTAATAATGCATTTTATGTCTTCCATTTTGACTATATTATTTTCCATGATAATCTTTAATTTTAACGTTTTTTCTGTGTATTTCTTCGATTTTGTCGGAGGTGTTTTTCATGTAGATCTTTCGTGGGGGGGGGTTGTAGTTCCACTTTCAATCAATTTAGGAATGTTTTTGTGCCTACCATTTTGTCGGTATATTTGTCCATGATAATCTTCAATTTTAACGTTTTTCTGTATTTTTCTTCAATTTTGTCAGAAGGGTCAGAATTTTCCATGTGGGTCTTCAGTTTTATCAGACAATGTCTATAATTTTACTTTCAATCAATTTAGGAACATTTTTATACCTTCCATTTTGTGTGTATAATTTTCCATGTAATAGTCAGTTTTTTTTTTTTTTTTTTTTTTTTTTTTTTTGGTTTTTTGAGACAGGGTTTCTCTGTGTAGCCCTGGCTGTCCTGGAACTCACTTTGTAGACCAGGCTGGCCTCGAACTCAGAAATCCTCCTGCCTCTGCCTCCCAAGTGCTGGGATTAAAGGCGTGCGCCACCACCGCCCGGCTAATAGTCAGTTTTAACATGTTTTTCTTTATATTTCTTTAAATTTTTCAGGAATATTTTCTTTGTAGATCTTCAATTTTATCAGAAAGTGTTCATATTTCCACTTTCCAAAACCTTAGGAATATTTTTATGCCTACCATTTTATCTGTATAATTTTTCCATGAAATACTCAATCTTAACGCGTTTTTTATATTTTCTTCAATTTTATCAGAGATATTTTCCATGTAAATCTTCAATTTTATCAGAAAATGTTATAATTTCACTTTTAATCAACTTAGAAATATTTGCCCTGTTGCCGGAGCAAGATGGCGGAGTGCACTCTGCTCCCTCTAGGCGCAGATCACTCTGCAAGGCAGATGTCACACAGCAGAGCTGGTGCATAGGTGACCGCAGAACTGCCCAGCTCTTGGGAGCAAGGCGCACACAAGCTGGCTGAGACCCAAGCGTAATTATACTTGATTGTCCCTGCGTCTGGAGGTCCCAGTTGCCCTGTATGCCTACCATTTTATCTGTATAATTTTCCATGACAATCTTCAATTTTAATGTTTTTCCATGTATTTTTTTCAATTTTATCAGAAATATTTTCCATGTGATTTTCAATTTTATCAGAAAATGTTTATAATTCTACTTTCAATCAACTTAGGAATATTTTAATTCCTACCAATTTATCTGTATAAATTTCTCTATTTTATCAGAGATATTTTCCATGTAAATCTTCAATTTTATCAGAAAATGTTTTTACTTCTACTTTCAATCAATTTAGGAATACTTTTAGGCCTACCAACTTATCTGTATAATTTTTCATGAAATAGTCAGTTTTATCGTGTTTTTCTTTATATTTCTTGAGTTTTATCAGAAATATTTTCCTTGTAGATTTTCAATTATAATTCCACTTTCAATCAATTTAGGAATATTTTTATGCCTACCATTTTATCTGTATAATTTTTCCATGAAATAGTCAATTTTAATGTGTTTTTCTATATATTTCTTCAATTTTATCAGAGATATTTTCCATGTATATTTACACAATGGAATACTACTCAGCAATTAAAAACAATGAATTCATGAAATTCTTAGGCAAATGAGAAACAGGGGGAGGGAACAGGGCTTATGGGACTTTTGGGGAGGGGGGAAGCAGGAAAGGGGAAATCATTTGGAATGCAAATAAAGAATATAGAAAATAGTAATAATAATAATAATAATAATAATAATAATAATAATAATAAAATAATAATGTTGCTAGCTAAATATATATAAAAGAAACTGTTGGATCATATGACCAAAATTGCAAGGTAGTCCAGAAAAGATCTTATACCTAGTGTGGCTTTCTCTTGTTCTAAGATCAATCAAAATAGTCATTTTTCTAAGTAATTTGGTATGTGAACTAAAGTAATATACCCAAGTAAGAAATGTCCTCTAAAAATATAAACAGACCTACTACATGTTGTGATTCATCTTTGGTGGAGAGAAGGTCAAAATTCAACTTATTCACCTTAAAAGTATTATGTAAATATTTATATACAACATATCAGGAGGCTCCTGTAAATTCTACTGGGGTAGAAGCCTCTTTAATTTTGCATAGATTTATTTTATATTACCTGCATATTTATATATTTTCAACTATCCCAGAAATTTTAGTACTTCATGCTTAGTTCAATCACCATAATGTTATCAATAAAGTAGACCAATATTAACATATTTTTGTTGAAATAGATGATCAAGATGCCTGTAAATTAAGTAATGCCACAGAAATTAGAAATAATATATTACTGAAGTAAAATTATAAAAATATACTGCTCACTTTGCCAAAAGCAAATTGTCTCTGGGGGTTTTTATGGAAGTGTAATGTCCCAGTTACCTTTAAATATCAACTCAATATAGACTATAGTCATCTAAGAGAAGCTTCAATTGTCCTCTGGGTAAGTCTTTGGGTGTTATCTTGATTTTTAATTGATGGATGGTATCCCAGCCCACTGTCATGTCTGCACTACCTGGGGAATTTTGCTGAATCTATAAGAAGGTTTACCAAGTATGAATATGACAAAGCAGGAAAAATATAAATAAAACAACAGTTGTCCATGGTTTCTGATTGACTTCCTGCTTGAATTCTATCCTTCAATTTTCTCACTGATGGAATATGACTTACAAATACAAGCCAAATATGCCAGGTCAGGCATGGATATGTAAGGGAAGGTGTGACACACTTCCTGCCCCTGGAACATTGCCAGGAAAGTAATCCCCAAGTGTTCTGGTAGCTGCTCTTCTCATGAAACTGATCTAAGGTCTTTTCTATTTTACTTTCAATCTCTGTTTTTGGGGAATATACTTCCCCTGTTACTCAGAGCTAATCATTCCCTAATAAAGGAAGTACATGCTTTTCTTGGGAATGAGGAATGGTGGTGGTCATGAGGCTGTGGAGGACAAGGAATGGCCTTATTTCCCTTTACGGCCATGGAAAAGGATATAGACAACATAAACACAAAGCCCATAAAAGCCTACTTGGTCCTTTGTAGAAATAGTTCATTATACATCTTTAATTTGGAATTATTAGGAGATACTTGTACCTTCCGGACCAATGACTGCTGCATTAATTAGTCAGGGTGAACTTGGGGACATCAAAGATAGAGAGTTAAGGTAGTCTCAAAAAGAAAAGGCACAACTAGGAAGAGAAGGAATATATAAAAAAAAACAAGCAAATTATAGATAGGTTTATCTTATAGGAGAAAGGCTTATATATTATTTAGAAATAAATACTACTAGAAGGAGAGTACATGAGGCTATGAAATTGCTAGGATGATGAAACAAAATTAGGGAATTAAAGATGATATACAAGCATATAAAAACTTCCTACTTTTTGTTCCTAGCTACTTGAAGGATTGAAGATGACAATACCTAGGAAGATATTAGAGAGAGTTAGCTGGTTTACTTGTATAAATTTTAAAACTTGGTAAGAAATAATTTTAATGCTACTGGTCTGTCAGTTTTCTATTCTTACATGAAGTAGTTGCTAAAGACTGCTGCCTGCTGTACCAGGAAACTATAAGAGCTGTGCCCAGAGACCCATGAAGAACACACTGTGTAAAGACTATAATGAAATGTGCTTTTGTTTTGTGCTTAGTTTCTATTGTAAGAAAGTAGGGGTTGGGAATAATGATCCATAAATTGTAAAATCTATGTAAATATGAAGATTTTAAGAGTTATTTACAATGTTCAATGCCTTGATGATGCAGCTTTAGTAAATAAAAGATTGGGTTCAGGCTTTCTTGTAGGGAGAAGAAAAATGAATGAAAAGGAAGAAATATAAAAGAATGAGAAGGAGGAAGTTAAAAGAATGAAAAGGGAGAAGGCAAAAGAATGAGATGGAAGATGGAAAAAAGGAGAAGGAAGAATGATGAGAACTCCCAGGACAAATAGAAAGGACTTGAACTGAAAGCTTTCATCCACTCCTGACTCCAAGTCATTATTGAATCATCGCTGCTTCTGTTTCCACCTTTCTCAAGACCTCCTCACGGTGAGGTTGGACCTCTGTACAAATATATCTTTTCTCTCTTATGTTTCATTATGTCATGGTATTTGTCAAAACAACATAAAGGAAACAAGAAGATATGTGGAGATAAAAGTTGTTCACAGTCCATATATATGTACCAGTTTCTAGGAAATGTGCTAATCTACACAAGGAAGAAAACCACATCTGGTACAATATGTGCAACCAAAATCACTAGTAGATTAAGTTTCTTATAATCAACAGCCCTTCTCTGTGATCCATTTGTTCTACTGTATAGGTCCAGTGTGAGTGCTAAAAAGGGGTATGTCAAGAACAATAACTTTTTATAATTAATTCCTTGAGGAGAGTAGTAATTTCTGTCATGTCTCCAGCTTCTGATATTGGCATTTTAGGGTTGTTTTTGTTTGTTTGTTTGCTTGTTTGTTTTCACTATATTTCCTAGTAGACACATGCCTGGTAGTTTCTGCTGAGCTTATATAGTGAAGTCACACTTTCTCGATTGGGTGAATCACCACAGGCTGAATGCGGTGAACTACTGAACACAACATGACTTGAACCTTGATTAGCCTATTGATCATTTGATCACCATAAGATCTTTACCTGGAGGCCTATAATGTTTCTTGGGTATGTCCAGAATCAGTATCTAGTCAAAGCCAGTCTCTGGTAAGTCCTGAAAGGTCTCTTTATCTCTTTGTCCCAAATGAATTGTTACCCTAGTCAAAGATCATGGGTTACATAAGTCAAACTTTTCAGCATTATACAGCCACAGTCTTCATCAGGAAGACTCGTTTTCTTTTTCACTCAAGTGGCTCTGAGCCTGAAAACTAACTCATCTGGATATTAGTTCAAGGGACTATGGTTTTCCTATGTTATGATTTAAAGCAGCCTTTCAATAATTTGCTCTGGAATTTTTTTTATAATATTGAGCAATAACACAGTCATTTTATAATTCTTTTGCTTCTGGAAACATTCTGGTTAATTATTTGATGCCAATCTTCTCTACAGGTGAGAACATTCTAATAATTGCATTGTCCATGCTGCCCATTACATTATAAACCCTTATCTTACCTTTGGTGACTCAGTACTGCCATTAGACACTTGCTACCAGTAGGTCCAATCATGAGCAACAGATAATTTCTCCAATTGAGCAACTATGGATCTCATTCAGAGAAGAGCAATGGCAGATCACCTCAGGTATGCCTGTGACCCTCTCATAAGTTTGTTTCTTATAAACACTTGCTGGACAGCCAATCTAGCTGAAATGGTGAGGAACACATTTAATGAATGACTTTCTTAAAAACTTAATTAAAGAAAAGACAAAGTCACTCTTTGCCATGGGCTATAGCCTGGGATTTAATAACAGGGTGAGGAAATGTTAAGAATATTTGACTCTGCAAATGAAAGGTGATTTCAGATATTTTATTATCAATTATGTTATTTTTGTTTTGTCTATTTATCTTAATAAAATTTCACTAAATAGCTAATTTTCCTCTTAACAAACAATATTAAAAATTTAAGCACTAAATTAGTATTGGATGGCATTGACCTTAAGAATGACTGTAGTCAAACTATTTCTTAGGTAAATCTATAAAATATATAGACTATAATTTGATGTATTCTGTATTTTCCCTTATTTTCCTTCTAATATTGTTTCTCTTACACTTGTATTTAGTATTTTACATCATATTAAAATATTTAAGAAAATATTTGTTTTGCTTACTTTTACCATCAATTGACTCAACCTAAAATTATTAATACAGAAAAACCTGTATCAGTTAACCCATACGCATGGTTGGTGGGTGACTGTAGTAGAGAATGCAGTGCAACACTAAGCAACAGCCAAGCAAACTGGATATGCTGGCGAACCTACTCTGACATCCTAAAAGGGATGGGCTTCAACCTAGGATTATAAGCCAAATCTCTGCTTTCATCTCCTATGTTGTTATGTAGTAAGTTACTAGTTGTAGCAACAGTAATTAAAGAAATGCCTGAACCTGCAAAGTGACTTGAGCTTTTAACTTAGCTTTATCAAATGAAAACATACATACAGGTAAAATTATACACACCTATCAGTTTATACTATCTATCTATCTATCTATCTATCTATCTATCTATCTATCTATCCATATATCTTTATGTCTATACCTATCTATACAAGCAAGTGTGTAAATCAACAATTAATGTGGAGAAAAGGCCCTGAAATTGATCAATAACAAGTATGAATATGGGAAGGTTTGTAATGAATTAAGGGAAAGAGGAAATGAAAAATTTACATTATAGTCTCAATAAATAATATAAAATAAAAATAGAATTTTCCTTATAAGTAAATATTCTGTAACATGAATCATTCCTATAATGTATGTAGTGTGAATATAACACTAGTTTAACATGTCTAAATAATTGTTTAATTAAATGATGACACATGCATGCATTAATTGCCTAATACAAATTTTATAATTCTTTCACTCTGTGAATATTTGGTAAACTTCAACCTTTTATTATTCTCTTTATAAGGAGATAAACTAGAGGAAATAAATTTATATGAAAATTTGTAAGTTATATTTAAATCATAAAGGCTATGAATTTTTCTTTCATATTCTGTGCTGTATTCTTTTCTCTCAGTCATTTATTTCAACAAATTTCTCCACCCTTTTCAGATCTCCTATAAGAATCAACACTCATAATCAGCAAATAAACAATTCTTACCCTAAAAATACCCATAGAAAAAGGAAGATAAAATCTCAGATTTTTTATTAAAATCATGTAAGCAACTTTGTGTTTATAATATGAAACTTAGTAATTATCATCAGTCCTATTCATTACATTTGAAAAGTAGAAGAGATAGCAAGTCAAATTACCATTTATTTATTCAGATTTATAGAGAGAAAATAACTCTTCCTTTTGTCAGCTCCTGAGCATTGTTGAATCCCATCTGTACCTGTGATTATATGAAACTGTCTGCGGAGGCCAGGCCAACTATCTCACCATCACTTCTTTTTACTTTTATAGTTTTTCTCAGCATAGTATTTTTATTGATTATTAGGAAATTTTACACAATTCACTATGATCACAATTACTTCCTACTCCTCCCAAGTCCATGCCCTTCCCTTATAATCCTCCCTGCAAAAAAGAAGAAAAGAAAAGAGAAAAGAAAAAAGATAAAAATAGTATAGTATGTTCAATTTGGGTTGCCCATATACTCACTGGAGCGTGGTCAAACTCCCAGTGGTCTGCCCCCTAAAGAAAACTGAATCTTTCCTCATCCCTACCCCATCAGATGTGGAGAGGTACACTTCAGCATCTCTATCAGTTTTTTTAATTTTCTATATTTTTTATTTACATTCCCAATGATTTCCCCTTTCCTGGTCCCCCCCTCCCCGAAAGTCTATTTTAAAGACTTCTTTTCAATGGCTTCCTTTCTAGGCTGTCCTTTTTGTATGGACAGGGATGTCACAGAAGCTTTCTGTTTCTCATTCTCTATTGTGAGTCTGCAGTCAGTAATACCACTGCAAAAGAAGCTTGTCCTTTCCATTTAGCAGAACAGACCATGGATTTTGACACTGTTTCTGATGACAGCACAGACAATGCACCCTAGCATGATCTCTCATGGCATTATCAACAAAAAGTGTCTGGCCCTTGACTCAGTGAGGACTATAGACACATGGCTTTAGGTGGGAGCACAAATAATGGACATCTACAAGGCCTTTGGTGGTAATAAATACAATAGACATCAACAAAGCCTCCTGCAGAAGCACAGACCGTGGATACTGCTTCTGTGGCAGCAGGGACCACAGACACTGACATGGTGTAGTAGAATTTTAATCCAGTAACACGACTATTCTGCCAAGGAATCCCATCCAAAGATAGTTTCCGTCTGTGTGATCTAGCTGGAATACAGAATTGCCTATAATCCCATAAGACAGAGGCAAGCAAAGCTCTGAGTTCAAAGCCAGCCTAGTGTAGATCAAGTTCCAGGTAAAAGCTTAGGTCTAGGCATGGGAGTATACATCTTTAATCCCAGCACTCTGTAGACAGAAGCATTCAGGTCTCTGAGTTCTAGTCAGTCAGTTTAGTTGAGTGAGAATGGGGAGTAGAGTTCATGATATTCAGAGGCAGTATTTACAGGAACAGTTTTACAGGGACAGGTTACAGAGAGAAGAAGCTAGAAACAGGTGAAGACAAAATGGGCCATAGAATGACAAGGAGCCAGAGTTCCTTTGAAGACAAGAAGAGAAATTGAGTGAAACGCTGAGAGAGGTAAGATTGAATCAATCATCTTATAGAGGGCAAGAAGAGCTCAGGTTCACAAAGAGCTAGAGAGGGTCAATTTATTGAGCTTACTGCTCAAAAAATAAATTACTGCCTCTGGGATAAAATTACAGCAGGTGAATCAAAGTTCTTTTACACATGGCCTCAGGCTCCAGTCCAGGCCATGAACATCTTTGGTCCTCCAGCAATAAAAGAGACCACAAACATCAATATGGTTTCAGGTAGATACACAGACCAGACAACAATGCAACCTCTGGCAGCATCATTGACCATGGAAACCAGCATGACTCCTGGTTGTAGAACTGACCAAGGACACCAGTATGGTCTCTCAGGGCAGCATGGACCAAGGAGGTCTTTCTAGGATGGCCAATCCAGAAAATGAGTTGTTCTTCAAAGTGGAAATTTGTGGTTTCTTTGAAAAGACAGTTATGTCAAATGATATTTTCCTGGGGCACACAGGTGACAGGATGTTTCGCTAAAGCATACACATGAAAAATGTTTTCCTCAGACACAGGTGATAGGATGTTTTGATCTAGCAGACCCATGATGTTTAGACAAACATAAATATGACCCACAGACAATGGGAACACAAGCATTGGTTCGCTTTGCTCTGCCTTGCCGTTCTTTGCTGACAGCACTCATGTATTCATTTACTTACATTGTGTTGTTAAGCTTCACTTGTTGTGATGTCATAGATAGAACCTTGCCAAAGAACTTCTTGTGAGGTTCCTGTGGCTTTCTTGCCCCTTCTAGACTCAGGCTGGTTGGTGAGCCCTACAGTTTCTTCTAGATTGAACTACCCTTGCTGATTCCTGTGTGGAGTCTGCTATGTGGAGTGGTCTGCAGCTGCTAATTCATGAGTGGTGACTGCTAAATGGACTGGACTGCCACTGCTGATTCATGTTAGTTTTGTGCTAGATGACTGGACTGTTGATGTCCTGACAATGAAGATTGGACCTGACCCCAAAGAATGATTCTTAAGCAGGTTTACTTTCCCCATGTCCTAATAACTTTTCTTTTCCACTATCTCTGGTGAGGGGTGGGCTAGAGAAGATGTTGAACCCTTGTTAAAGTTGGTTGAGAAAAAGTTATGCCTACAGTTCTCCAACTTTAACATCCTGTCATTGTTTAGAGTCAGGGCTGTCCTGGAGCTGGGTAGCAAGTTAAGAGTGTGGGTTAAAGCATGCTTGAACTCCCAGCTGTTACACACTGCTTTGCTGATCCCACTTAGTAATGACATGATCCCTGTCCACTGCGGATTTTTCTCATACTTGCCAAATATCTAGTTCCACCTCTGTTCACTACTCATGTACCACTGTCTGTCTGTCTTTCCCAACTCTCATGCCTGGTGAGCTGAAAGCCAGCATTGAGAGGAGGGAGGTGTGTGGAATCCTGAAGTTTTTGGGGATCCAGCTCCTGAACATTCTGCCTAGCCACAAGGTCACTCTGACTCTGGCCATATCAACTTGTGTTTAGAATGGCTGATGTTTCAATAAAGAATTAGTCCTAGTTGTGCCAAGAAACGTACAACAATTACGGATGTGAAGATTATGAATCTAAATGGCAACATCATCAACATTGTAAGAATTATATTTCTATTAAAATAAATCATATAACAAAGCTAATATTAATATTTCATTGCATATGGTCCTACAAGGAACACTAGTTACCAGAAATTAATTTTAAAAACACAAATAGCATCAAATACCCTACTGTTTTGAGCAGAATATTTACAGTAAATAACTCTAAAACATAAAATCAAAATCTATCATTTTATTAGATTCCTAATCCACTAATTTTCTTCTTGAATTCTTTAATACATTTAATCCTATAATTTAACATATATATATATATATATATATATATATATATATATATATATATTCTAAGATAGTACACCTAAAATAATTATATAGATCATTGAGTTATTTAAGGTCTGCAAGGATTAGACCCCTAAATACAGTATGTGTCATTTCTTTTTCTTTCTTTTTTTTTTTTTTTTTTTTTTGTAATACTGAAGATGAGTTCTTGTGCCTACTAAGCAGGTACTCTATTTGAGAATCTCCAGAGTCATCATGTACAGGTTAAAACATGCTCCACACTGTCAGACACACTCAACCATATACCAGCTCTATACACGCAATGGCCTAATGCTCCCATCTGAACTGTAGCACCCATTCCAGTTCTTTAAGGCTGATGGACATCTTCTCCTTGGGGAATCGTTGCACACATTGCTTATTTTTATAATGAGGGCACTTTGATACAAGTGGCAATTGAAAAGAGGATATAAAATACTCTTAGACTCTGGGATCTTCCTGTTGAAAAGGACAATCTTTTAAAAATAACTGGGAACAAGACTTTGGGGTCACAAAACAGTTTGAAAATAAAATAATCAAACGCAGAAAAAATGTTCATTCGCAAGATGAGATTATGTGCTTTTAGCATAAAGGTTAGTTTAAACCTGAGATTTAGAGAAATGGATACTGAACTTTATAAGAGTGGTATACTAGAGACTATCATTATCATTTCTGCCAATCAGTATGAATTTACACTTTCACTCTTTGAAACCTCTCTTCCTGTGCTATTTGTAACTATAGCAAGTAGAAATATTACTGGCATGCCTTAAGATGAATCTGCCGTGTTATGATGAAGTGCTTGTGTGTGTTTGACTGCATACATTCTTCACTTTGTTACCATATGTGCAAATGGGTCAGATGGCTAATGAGTTTTCAGGGCTAAAATGCATCTGGTCCAACTTTAAACTTATGGTTTACAATACTTCACTAGAAAGCATGTCATTAATCTTTCAGTGGATAATCTACCATAACTCCTAAACTAATTAAGAAGAGATATTCTTTTTAACAGGATTTGAAAATTAAGCACTGTATAGATTAAGATGAAAATAATCTCCCACAACATTGACAGAAGAGTGTAAACATCTCAGATAAAATTGGTGCCCTTTTCCCTCTTATTCTGTCATATCCTGTGGCAGAAACATACAGTTAAATGTGTTTTCTAATGGCCTTGTCCTTAAGGAAAAGGACAGATACTTTTTCATCTTAGAATTCTCAGCATCTGCTTAAAGTAAGAGAATTAAAATGTTTTTTGATTAGAATATTGAGGAATAAATAGAGACTCCATCTTTTAATCCATGAGTTTGTTAATAGATGACATTTTGCTTTATATACATTTGTATATTTTTACAGTATTATATGTATGAATAGATGTATATACACATCACAGATGAATAAACTGATGTTTATAAACTATTGTAATATATTTACAAAATCATCAATTAGTTATATTTAAACAAATGTATTCACTTTAATTTTATAATAATTTTGATTTAAACTAAAATTTTCTTGCAACTTAAAATTTTAACAATGTTGATATATCGTGTCTTTGATAATTAATGTTTAGGTATTTTGTCTCTACATAAAGATAATTCTTTCAGAAGCATCATAGCCAACCCTATGGTAGTATATAAATATGGCAAAATTATTCACATTTTTGGCAGAAATGCATATCATGAAATTATTTTTTTAAAATATTAACAGTGATTCAAGATAAAGAACTTAAATATTTTATTTTGGGTTGGACATGAACCATGAGTTTTCTATTAGATTTTTAAAAATTTTATATTTTTATAATTTGAAACTTTATTCTCTTTTTACCATATTTCAGATTAATTTTTGTAACCTAACCAAGTAATGATGACATTTAATTTTCTTACGAGAGCTATACATTTTCTTGGACTCTTTACTTTTCACTTTACAGACTGTTCAATCATACTGTCTTAAGTATGCTAGTTTTATTTAGAATACTATCTTAAGCTTTAGACATTTTTCCTTCAAAAATTTGAGAAGTCACTAATTACTTTTTCATTGACTGCCTTTTATATATGTATTTCTTTACCTAGAAAAATATATGTCTGTTAGATGAAATAAACATAAAAATTATATATGGATATTTGAATTATTTTAGCTTTGATTATTTGAATATTTCCTACTATAATGCCTTCTACAATGTCTATCAAATTAAACATCCTTAACTACCATTTGTTTTACTAAATTTTGTGTTAATATAGAATTATTTACATCATGAAACAATTATATAAATTAATGTTTTAATTTACCCCACATCCTTTTATTGATGCTACAAATTAACCTGTTTCTGAGAGGAGCTATGAAAGCTGCCAAGGGAGAGTAGCCATCATTAGTTATTTCTAGATGAAATGCCTATAAAGCATTTTAATGGCCAGAAGAGAAGCTATTGGTAAAGGTGCAATAGTAACACTTAAATCAAATGGGTAAATACCAGCCATCAACTTGATTGCAAACCTTCCCAATAGTCTGGAATGTATGCTTGATACTGTAAAGATAGCCCCTTACTGACGAAATGTAGTGGATGTCCTACTATTGTCTTTTTCCTAAACCAATACAATTTCTAACTGCAGCCTCTATATCCATAAATAAATAAAGTTCATATCTCTTATCAAAAAAGCTTTGTTCTGCAGCTGGCAATGATTATTACACAAATTCACAACTAGTCAAAATGCAGAGAATAAATGACCATGGGAAAGACACAGCCAATTGACACATCTACAATATAATGTCTACACAGAGACTATCACCTACCAGGGTACAGAAATATTTTAAGGATCAAGACATCTCATTATGATATAATGATTTGTATATATGACAAGAAAACAGTCTGAAAAATTTCAACCATGTAGTTGTCTATAGAAGACTTGCACAATGACAACAAAATTATGGATGAAGGAAAACTCCTCCAAGGAGAATAGCTATTGACAATGGCTGTGTTAGAGTAGGAATCAGTATTCTCCAAGGACAAAAATCTAATAGTTTATTCATTACTGTGTGGTCAGCCCTAAACACATATGCATAGAGGCCACACTAAAGGGACTCAGCAGGTTGTATTTACAAATGTGTGCATGTGTAACAATAATAATTAAAGAATAAGAGACCATAAATTAGAGTGGAAGTAATGGGTGAATACAAAGGCGTTTAAAGGAAGCAAGGAAAGGGGCATGATGCTAATACAGAAAATATAAATGCAATTCATGCTCATGGATACATAGGGCTGACATACTGAAAATGGACATCTTACCAAATCTAATATACAGATTTAATGTAATCCCTATCAAAATTCCAACACAAATTTTATAGACCTTAAAAGAGCAATTCTCAACTTCATATGGAAAAACAAAAACTTAGGGTAGTCAAACAATCTTGAATGATTAAAAAATGAACAACAAAACAACAAAAACAAAAACATAAAAAACAAGAACAAGAACAACAACAACAAAAACATTGGGAGGAATCACCATCCCAGACCTCAAGCTGTACTAACAAGAAATAGTGATAACATTGCATGATTTGGTACAGTAACAGGAATGTTGATCAGTGAAATCAAATTGAAGACTCAGAAATAAACCCACAAGCTTATGGACATTAGATTTTTAATAAAGAAGCCAAAATCATAAAATGGATAAAGAAAGTATCTTCAACAAATGGTGCTGGTCTAACTGAATATAAACATGTAGAAGATTACAAAATAGATCTATATTTATCACAGTGCATAGAACTCAAGTGGAAGGGATCAAAATAAAGTCAGATTCACTAAATCTTATTGAAGAGAAAGTCGAAAATAGCCTTGATCACATTGGTACAGGAACCAGTTTCCTGAACAGAACATCAATAGCTCAGGCTCTAAGATCAACAATTGATAAATGGGACCTTATGAAACTGTAAAGCTTTTGTAAGGTAAAGGACACAGTCAATAAAACAAAATGTCACCTTTACCATTTGGAAATGACCATCACTAACCTTACATCTGACAGAGGGCTAATATCCAAAATTTACAAAGAACTCAAGAAGGTAGATACCAACTACTCCCATAACCCAATTTAAAAATGAGGTAAAGAGATAAACAGAATATTTTCAACAGAAGAATCTCAAAAGGTTGAGAAACACTTAGAGAAATATTCAGTCTTTAGTCATCAGGGAAATGCAAATCAAACAACTCTGAGGTTACATCCTACATTTGAAATGTAAATAAAGTAAATATGGAATTAAAAACAAAGATCAAAAACACAAGAGATAGCACATGCTGATGAGAATCTGGAGCAAAGGGAGCACTCCTTCATTGCTGGTGGGAGTGCAAAGTTGTACAATCACTTTTGAAACCAATTCCACTGTTTCTCAGAAAACTGGGAATAGTTCTACCTCAAGACCCAACTATACCACTCCTAGGCATATACTCAAAAGATACTCCAACATCTGACCAAGACTCTTGCTCAACTATGTTCATAGCAGATTTATTCCTAATAGCCAGAAACTTGAAATAACTTAGATGTCCCTCAACTGAAGAATGGATAAAGAAAATATGGTACAACAGAGTCCTATTCAGCTATTAAAAATAAAGACATCGACTTTCCCACCCAGGGTAGATCAGTGGCCTGATGCCAGCCCACAAGCTACAGCCTGCATGCCACAGAGGTCTGTAGTAATCAAATACACAGGCTGTCTGTCTCCCAGAGGATCCACAATAACAATGGACACAGGAAGTCTGCTCTAACTAGAAACAAAGGAGGCTAACTCTAACCAAAGATAACATTATCTGCCTCCAAGGAGATCAGCTATCACCCAGACACAGAGCTCTACCTGCCTTCAAGGAGGCCTGCTCTAGTTAGTGACACCCAGGCCAGCTAATACCAGAGATAACCAGATGACCAGAGGCAAGTGCAAGATCATAGGCCACAGAACCCAATGAAATTAGGCCCTATCAGAACATAGTACTCCTACCACAGCAAGCGCTGGATATCCTAACATGCCTGAAGAGCAAGATAATGATGTAAAATCCCATCTCATGAAGATGATAGGGGCCATTATGGAGTACATAAATTCCTCTCTTAAAAAATATAGTAAAACCTGCCAAGCAAGTAGACACCCTTAAAGAAGAAACAAAAGAATCACTTAAGGAAATTTAGGTAAAGGAATTGCACAAAATGGTCCAAGAAATAAAAATGGAAATCAAAATAGTAAAGAAAATACAAAAGGAGGCAACCCTGGAGATGGACAAATTAGGAAAGAGATCAGGAGCTGCAGTTGTAAGCATCATCAACAGAACACAAAGAATAAAAGAAAGAATATCAGATGTAGAATAGAATATACCATTGAAAATATTAACACATCAGTCAAAGAAAATACAAAGTGTAAAAAACTCCTAACCCAAATTCTCCAGGAAATTCAAGACAAAATGAAAAGATCAAATCTAAGAATAACAGGAATAGAAGAGGGTGGAGAATCCCAGCTCAAAGGGCCAGAAAACATCTTCAACAAAATAACAGAAGAACACTTCCCTAACCTAAATATAGGGATGGCCATAAAAGTACAAGAAGCCTACAAAACACCAAATAGATTGGACCAGGAAAGAAAATCCTGTCATCACATAATCATCAAAACATTAAATACACAGAACAAAGAAAAAATATTAAAAGCAGTAAGTGAAAAAGGCAAAGTGACATATAAAATCATACCTATGGGAATTACACCGAACTTCTCAACAGAGACTCTGAAACCCAGAAGATCCTGGATATCTGTCATCCAGATACTAAGAGAACACAAATGCCAGCCTAGGATCCTGTACCAAGCAAAACTCTCAATCATTATAGATGGAGAAACCAAGATATTCCATGACAAAATGAAATTTAAACAATATCTTTCTACTAATCCAGCCCTACAGAGGATACTGGAAGGAAAATTCTAACATAAGGAGAATGATTATACCTTAGAAAATATAAGAAAATAAACATTTCACAAGAAACCCAAAAGAATAGAATCATACACAAATAATGCCACCCCAGAACAAAATAACAAGAATTAATAATTATATTTAATATTTATCGACATCAATGCACTCAATATCTCAAATTAAAAAACACAATCTAACAGACTGGATATTAGGATCCAACATTTGGTTGCACACAAGAAACACACCACGGTGACAACAACAATCACTAGCCAAGAGTAAAAGGTTAGAAAAAAGTTTTCCAAGCAAATGTTTCCAATAACAAGCTGTTGTTGCCATTCAAATATCCAAAAAAGTATATTTACAACCAAATGATATCAAAAGAGATGAGGAAGGACACTTCATATTCATCAAAGGAAAAACCCGAAAAAAGAAAGTCTCAATTCTGAACAACTATGCCCCAAATGCAAAGGCACCCACAGTCATAAAAGAAACTTTACCTAGACTCAAAACACACATTGAGTCTCACACAATAATAGTGAGAGACTACAACATCTCTCTCTACCAATTGGCAGATCACTGAACCAGAGACAGTATGAAACTAACAAAAATTATGAATCAAATGGACTTAACAGATATCTATAGAACATCACCCCAAACAAGAAAAAATACCTTCTTGTCCATACCATATGGAACCTTCCCCAAAATTAACCATGTAATCAGACATAAAACAAGCATCAACTGATACAAGAAGAGTCAATTTCATGCATTCTATCAGATCACCGTGGACTAAGGTTGGTTTTCAATAACAACAAAAACAACAGAAAGTCTACATACTTATGGAAACTGTACAACTGTCTACTCAATGATAACTTGGTCAAGGAAGATATAAAAAAAGAAAGTAAACAAATTCTAGAATGTAATGAAAATGAATGCCCCACATACCCAAACTTATGGGACACAATGAAAGCAGTGTTAAGAGGAAAATTCATAGCACTAAGTGCCTTCATAGAAAAAAAAATGGAGAGATCCCATATAAGCAACTTAATAGCACACCTGAAAGCTCTCTAAAAGAAAGAAGCAAACACACCTAAAAGGAGTAGAAGGCAAGAAATAGTCAAATTTGCAGCTGAAATAAATGAGTTATAAACAAAGAGAGCAATACAAAGAATCAACAAAACCAAAAGCTGGTTCTTTGAGAAAATTAACAAGATAAACCCTTAGCCAAACTAACTAAAGGGCACAGAGACAGTATCCAAATTAACTAAATCATAAATAAAAAGGGAGACATAACAACAGAACCGGGAGAAATTCAAAAATTTATCAGCTCCTATTACAAAAGACTGACTATATGCTACAAAACTGAAAAATCTAGATGAAATGGATGATTTTCTAGACAGATACCATATGCCAAAGTTAAATCTACACCAGGCGATCTATCTAAAAATTCACATAACCTCTACAGAAATAGAATACTCATCATAAACCTTCCAAAAAAACTAATCAAAACTAATAAAGCTCAGGACCAAAGAGTATTAATGCAAAATTCTACTGAACCTTCAAAGAAAAGTTAATACCAATACTCCTCAAACTATTCTGCAAGATAGAAACTGAAAGAACATTACTTACTTCATTCTATGAAGTCAGTTATCCTAATCACACAAAGACTCAACCAAGAAAAAGAACTTCAGACCAATCTAGCTTGTGACTCTCAGTGTAAATATCCTCAATAAGATTCTTGCAAACTGAATCCAAAAGCATATCAAAATGATCATTCACCACAGTCAAACAAGCTTCATTCCAGAGATGTAGGGATGGTTCAATTTATGCAAATCCGTCAATGTAATACACTATATAAACAAACTAAAGGGAAAAATGCATATGACCATCTCATTAAAGGCTGAAAAAATCCTTTTGACAAAATACAATATCCCTTTGGAGAGATCAGGAATTCATATGTAAACATAATAAAAGCAATATATAGCAAACCCAAAACCAACATCAAATGGAGAGAAACATGAAGCAATCCCACTAAAGTCAGGGACAAATCAAGGTTACCCAATCTCTCCCAATCTATTCAATATTGTATTAGCTAAAACGAATAGAAAAAAAAAGGAGTTCAAGGAGATACAAATTGGAAAGTAAGAGGTCAATGTATCATTATTTGCAGATGTTAGGATAGTATAAATAAGAGACCCCCCAAATTCCACAAGAGAACTGCTATAGCTGATAAACAACTTCAGCAATGTGGCAGGATATAAAAGTAGCTCAAACAAATCATTAGCCTTCCTTTATATGAATAATAAAGTGGTTGAGAAAAAAAGTTATGGAAGCAACACCCTTTACAGTAGCCACAAATAATATAAAATATCTTGGTGTAATTCTTACCAAGCAAGTGAAAGATCTGTATGTCAAGATCTTCAAATCCTTGAAAAATGAAGTCAAAGAAGATCCCAGAAGATGGAAAGATCTCCTATGCTCATGGATTGGTAGGATTAACATAGTGAAAATGGCCATTTTACCAAAAGCTATCTACAGATTCAATGCAATCCCCATAACAATTCAATACAATTCTTCACAGAATTGGAAATGAAAAGAGCAATTCTTAACTTCACGTGGCAAAACCAAATATTCAAGAGAGCTAAAACAATTCTCGATATAAATATACTTGTGAAGGAATCACCATCCCTGACCTCAAGCTTTACTACAAAGCAATAGTGATAAAAACCACATGGTATTGGTACAGAGACAGACACATTAATCAATAAAATAGAACTGAAGACACAGAAGTAAACCTACACATCTATGGACACTAGATCTTTTACAAAGATGCCAAAAACATACAGGAAAAAAAAGAAAGTATCTTCAATAAATGATGCTGCTCTAACTGGCAGTCTGCAAGTAAAAGAATTAAAATAGATCTATATTTGTCACCTTGCACAAAGCTCAAGTCCAAAAGGATCAAGAACCCTAATGTAAAACCAGATATATTGGATCTAATAGAAGAAAAAGGAGGAAAGTGCCTTGGGTTCATTGGCACAGAGAGGAATTTCTTGAACAGAAACCCAGTGGCTCAGGCTCTAACATCACCAATTGATAAAAGGATAAATGGAACCTCTTGGAACTGAAAAGCTTCTGTAGGGAAAAGACACAGTCAATAGGACAAAATTGCAACCTACAGACTGAGAACAAGTCTTCACTAACCCTACATTCAAAGGAGCGCTAATATCTAAAATATATAAATAACTTAAGAAGTTAACCTCCAAAAACCCAAGTAAGCCAATTAAAAATTGGGTTCAGAGCTAGACAGAGAATTCACAACAGAAGAATCATGGATGGCTGAATAGCACATAAAGAAGTGCTTAGCATCCTTAGTCATCAGAGAAGCACAAATCAAAACAACCTCGGGATTCCATGTCACATCAATCAGAATGGCAAAGATCAAAAACTCAGGTGGCAACACATGCTGGTGAGGATGTGGAGAAAGAGGAACTCTCCTCCATTGCTGGTGGGATTGCAAACTAATGCAACTACTCTTGAAATTAATCTGGAGGTTGCTCAGAAAAGTGGAAATAATTCTACCTGAAGACCTAACTATACCATCTATAATATTCTGGGTAATAGCCAGGAAACAATCCAGATGTCCCTCAACCAAAGAATGGGTACAGAAAGTGTGGCTCTGACTCTGTACTTGGCAGCACTCAGAGGCAGAAGGATGGCTGTAAGTTCAAAATAAGCCTCATCCCTATTGCAAGTTTGTGTGTGTGTGTGCACGAGCGCGCAATGAGAGCAAGTAAAAAGTAAAAATAAAAACAAAAGTCCTTAGGATGCCGAGCTGCGGTGAGCTTTAATCCCAGCACTCAGGAGGCAGAGGCGGGCTGATCTTTGAGTTTGAGTCCAACCTGATCTATAGAATGAGTTTCAAAACTGCCAGGGCTACACAGAGAAACCCTGTCTCAAACAAAGACAAAAAGGCCACAAGATGGCTCAGAGGTGCTTGGCATCTTGGGGTAAAGGGAAAGAACTGACCCCATAACAAATTTTCCCTGGCCTCCACACATATGCCTTGACACACATGTGCACATATATGCATGCACAATAAATAAATAAATGAAAAAAAAGTTTAAATAAAATAAAAAAATAAAAAAAAAAGAAAGTGTGGCTCATTTACACAAATACTATCCCTCTATTAAAATAAGGACATTATGAGTTTTGAAGGCAAATGGATGGAACTAGAAAATATCATCCTGAGTGAGGTAACTCAGACCCAAAAGAACATGCATGGTATATTCTCACTGATAAGTGGATATTAGCTAAAAATACAGAATTCCTACGATTGATACAACCCATGGACCATAAGAAGTGTAACAAGCAGAGAGCCCCAAGTGAGCATGTTTCAGTCCCACTTAGAAGGGGGAAGGAAATAATCAGGGAAGGCAGAGGGAGCAGGGGTATGGGTGGGAGAAGCAAGGGGTGAAGAAAAGGGGAATAAGGGAGAAGTTCAGAGGGTGAAGAGAATGAATGAAAAAAATGCAGCCTCTGGGTAGAAGGTGGGGAAATCCTCTAGAATGTACCAGAGACCTGGGAGGTGAGACTCTCCAAACTCAATGGAAGTGGCCTTTAAAGAAATGCCCAACAGTGGGAGATAGAACTGAAAGAGTAGTATATAGACAAGGCCAAGGGATGCGAATACCAACCCACAGTCAAAATATCTGACTCAGAACTGTTCCTGTCTAAAAGAACTGCTGGAAGCAAAATGGAGAAGAGACAATCCAATGACAGGCTCAACTTGGGATTCACCTCATGGGAGGAGGGGGGGGATCACCATGTTCTGACACTATTACTGATGCCGTGATGTGCTTACAAACTATAGCCTGGCATGTCAGTCTTCTGAGAGGTCCTTCTAGCTGATGACTTAAACTGATGCAGATACTTATAATGAACCATTGGACTGAAGTCAGGGAAAATGTAGTTGAATTAGGGGAAGGACTGAAGAAGCTGAAGGTGAGAGCGATCCCATAGGAAGACCAGCAGTCTCAACTAACTCTGACCCCAGGGAGCTCCCAGAGACTGAGCCCTACATAGGACATCAGGAGCATACATAGGACAGTCTGAGGTCTCTGACACATAATATAGCAAAGGTCTGCCTCATCAGGTCTCAGTGGGAGAAGATGAGCTTAATTCTCTAGAGACTTAAGGCCCCAAAGAAGGGGGAGGCCTGGTGTGGTGGTGGGGGAAGCACCCTCTTGAAGGCAAGGGGGAGGAAGAATGAGATGAGGAACTGTAGGAGGGGGCACTGGGAGGTGGGTAGATGACGAATGAATGTAAATAAAATAATTAAAATTTATAAAAACAAAACAAATAAACAAAAATCTCAAAGACATAATGAATTTTGAATTTTTCAGGCAAATGGACAGACCTTGAGAATAACATCCTGAGTGAGACAACCTAATCCCAAATGGATATGTGTTGTATGTACTCACTTATAAGTGGATATTAGCCATAAAATACAGGATACCCATGATACAATCCACAGACCCAAAAAAGCTAAACAAGAAGGAAGCCACAAGCAAGGATGATTGAATCTCAGTTACAAGGGGGAAGAAAACAGTCATAGGAAGCAGATGGCAGAAGCTTGGAATACCCAAGACAAAATTCACTTATCAATTGATTCCCAAGAAGGAAGGAGAGGCCCCTGCATAGAGTCCTGGAAAGACTCTATGCAGCACTGTAGGGGAATACCAGTACAGAGAAGCAGGAGGGACTTGACTGGGGAACGGGGAGGGGAGAGGGCTTATGGGACTTTTGGGGAGGGGGAACTGGAAAAGGGGAAATCATTGGGAATATAAATAAAGAATATCGAAAATAAAAAAAAAAGAGGCAAATGGAGGGAGGGAACTTGATCAGGGAAGGAATGGCAAAGGGAATAGGGGTATTCAGGATCAGTTGTGTGGAGGGAAAGGAAAGATGGCCAGATGGCCATGAGAATGAATGGAAATCTGCAACTGATGAGGTTGGGGAGTGGGGTGAATCTCAAGGACTAGACGGAGACCTGGGATAAAGGAGGCACACAAGAATGACAAGGGGTGAACTTAGCTGTGAGTCACAGCATTGGGTATATGGATCTAGAAGAGGCCACCTCCTGTAGCCAGGCAGAAACTCCAGTGGAGTATTAAGGACACCAACCCACTCACAAAACTTTCAACCCAAAATTTATCCTGTCTGCAAGAAAATCAGGGAAGGGGGATGGAGCAGACACTGAGGATATGACCAATGAATAACTGGCCCATCTTGAGATCAATTCCACAGGTAAGCACTAATCCCAGCCACTATTAATGGTACTCTGTTATGCTTGCAGACAAGTCTAGCATGGCTCTCCTCTGATAGACTCCAGCCAGAAGCTGACTCTCATAGATGCAGACACTGACAACAGTGGATAGAGCTTGGGAACTTTTATGGAAGAACAGTAGGAAGGATTGTGGACCCTGAAGGGAATAGGAACTTCACAGGAACACAAGAAATCCAACAGTCAACTAACCTGTACTCTTGGGGCTCTCAGACACTGAACCACCCACTAAAGAACATATACTGCTTGGACCTAGGCCTCTCTGGACTTATGTAGCAGATGTTAAGCTTGGTATTCATGGGAGTTCTGAACAATCTGAGCAGAGGCTATCCCAAAAGCTGTTGCCAGTATGTGGTATACTGGTTCTTTCAACTGGGATGCCTTGTCTGGCTTCAGTGGGCAAAGATATGCTTAGCCTTGCAGATTTGATGTGCCAAGGTTGGGTTATACCCAGGGTTCCCACTCAAAGGAGAAAGGGAGGGGGAATGGGGAAAGGATTGTGGGAGGAGGTGACCAGGAGGGGAGCAGGGAGAGGGATGTAAAGTAAATGAAAATGTAACAAAAAAGGAAATATATTAAAAAATTGAGAGCAATGAAAGCAACAGATGTGAATGGGAAGACCAGACCCTCAGAGTTTTCTATGGCCATCAGAGATCATTCAGAGGTGCTTGCATCTACAGAAGCTGTGCTAGGGCCATGCTCAGCTTTCTCTGGCTTCACAGGCTCATCTTACATGTGATTAAAGAATATGAATCATCTTAAAGTACAAAACTATTCATATGTGCTAAATTTATTGGTTATACCTATTTCATACCATTACATTTTACCCTTACCATTATCTTTTCTACAGTAGTAACCAAAATATCCCTAAATCTACAACTTCTTTTTCTGTATTCCTCTCAGTTTTTAAATGAATCAGACACTGCATGTTGTCCTTATGAATAGAAAAATTTCTTCAAAATCTTACCTCTTTTCTAAAAATTATATTATAGAGCTCAGAAAGTTATGACTATGAAGCCTGAGCTTATTAGCTAGAAAACCTGATATAACTTCTTGTAAATAAAACTAGTATTTTGTTCTCTTAAATTATAGCTTCTATGCAATAAATGTATAATCTTTGCAGTAGTATATATAGTGTTTAACATGATTTGGATCTGTGTATAGTTGTCCAATATATTCTTTAAAAAGGTTAATGACTAAGTAAAATTTTTACTCCATATATATAGTTTAGATGAACTAGACAACTTATACTCTTAAGAGTATTTTTCCCGTCTGTGTATCTAGCATCTTTTTAGTACACTTTGTTTGGTTTGTTGGTTTGTTTGTTTTGAGTCATAGTTTTTCTCTGTAGCACTTGCTATGTGGATTGGGTTGGCATGGAATAGATTTACTTAGCTCTGTCTCTTAATTGCTGAGATTAAAGATGTGTGTCACCATTACTGGCTAGTTCTATTATTTTATGTTATATAGTGCACCTCATATCCATCAGTTTTAAAAATCTTCCAATTGCTATTTTAATGGTATCAGTTTTCCTCCATTACTCTTGACTGTATTTCTGAAATTTTGGCACTCTGAAGTGAATGCTTGACTTTTAAACTAATGTATGATTATATAGTAATGAGAATGGAACATTTTGCATGCTAAGCATTCATAAAATCACCTTTGTTGGTTTAACCAAAATGCTGATTCATTCAAATATAGATCTGTTAGTTTTTATAGTTCTTGAATAGTTACATATATTAGTAACTAAAAATTACCAGTAATCTCTACAGCTAGAGCTGGGATTTCAAACCGATCCCCCTTCTCCATGCTGGGACTTGGTCTTGATTGGGACTGTACAGTTTTTGTGCATGACATTGCAATGGCTATAAGTTCATGTGAAGATACTGTTTCCTTTTTGGCATCTACCGCCTCTGTATCATATTCCTTCTGTGTTAGAGTTTTGATTGCTGTGATAAAAGGACAGGAACAAAAAGTGATCTGGAGAGAAAAGAGTTGATTTCATACTTTAGCCTTGCAAACACATTGTATCACTGAGGTAAGTCAAAGCAAGAACTCAAGCACAAACCTGGAGGCAGGAACTGGAGCAGCTATGAAGGAATGCTGTTTACTTGCTTGCTCTTAATGCCTGGCTCTTTCTGCTCCTTTTGTAACACTCTGAGCCATGATCTCAGGGGTGTCATCAATTACAATGAAACAAGCCCCCCCATATCAATCATTAATGAAGAAAATGGACTACAGTTTAGTCCACAGACCAGTCTGGTTAAGTATTTTCTCAGTTGTTCCCTTTTCTAAAATGACTCTAATTTGTTTCAGGTTGACATAAAACTAGTATTCATACTTTCTGCTTTCCATTCCACAGTGGTACTTAAGACTTGAGAGGAACAGATTATATTTCTTTTAACAGACATAATAGTTGTGTAAAAATGTGGTGCCATAGAGATGCCTGGGTGGGAAAAGCTTTACTGCATAGGAAGTTTAGAGTGTAAATACAAGAAAATCAAAGAAAAAGGTAAAGAGAGTCAAAAGATAAGGAAGAAATTATCATTGCACACTGACTCATTATGTCTACTGACTATGCATCTATTGTATTATACTTTTTATATAAAACAGTGAATATATGAATAAAAACATATTTTTAATTTTAAAATGATAATTTACATATATACAATATATTTTTTCATTATCCAGTAATATCTCTTTTCTTTTTCTTTTTTTATTGGTTATTTTATTTACATTTCAAATGTTATCCCCCTTCCCAGGTTCCCTTCTGCAAACCCCCTATCCCATCAGCCTTGCTTCTATGAGGGTGCTCACCCACCCACCCACTCCAACCTCTCTGCCCTAGCATTCCTCTGTGGTGGGGCATCAAGCCTCCACAGGACTAAGGGCCTCCCCTCCCATTGTTGCCAGATAAGAAAATCCTCTGCTATGTGTGCAACTGGAGCTCTGGGTCCCTCCATGTGTCCTATTTGGTTGGTGGTTTAGTCCCTGGGAGCTTGGCAGGGTCTGCTTGGTTGATATTGTTGTTCTTCTTATGGGGTTGCAAATCTCTTCATCTCCTTCAGTCCTTCCCCTAACTCTTCCACTGGGGTCCTTGTATTCAGTCCAATGGTTGGCTTTGAGCATCAGAATCTGTATTGGCCAGGCTCTGGCAGAGCTTCTCATGGGACAGCTATATTAGGCTTCTAGCAGCAAGTGCTTCTTGTCATTAGCAATAGTGTCTGGGTTTGGTGTTTGCATATGGGATGGATCCCCAGGTAGGACAGTCTCTGAATGGCCTGTCCTTCAGTCTCTGCTTCACTCTTTGTCCCTATATTTCCTTTAGACAGGAGCAATTCTGTGTTAAAATTTTTGAGATAGGTAGATGGCTCCATCCCTCAAACAGGGTCATGACTAACCTCTGGATATGGTCTCTACAGGTTTTCTCTCCCCTTTGTTGGTTATTTCAGCTAATGTCATCCATGTTGGGTCCTGGGAGCCTCTTGCTTTTCTGGCATCTGGGACTTACTCATGGCTACCCTCAGTCCCACATCCCTGACTGCTACATATTTCTGTTGAATTTCCTGACCCTTTGTACTTCTCCATATCTCCTCCCACACCTGATACTGCTCCCCTTTTCAACTACCCTTCTTTTCTCCCTCCCAGATTCCTTCCTCCCTCAACTTCCCAAGATTATTTTCCCCTCCAGTAGTATCTCAAGAATGTTTTTAGTTTTATTTTCGTGTTTAAGTGTTTCACCTGCCTGTGTATCTGTGTACTACATGTATGTCTGGCATCTTCAGAAGCCAAAATAAAGAACTGATTGGTGTCATTTTCAAAAGTAACAAATGCTCTTAAGTGCCAAGTTATGTCTTTAACCCTTGAGTAATTTTAATAAGAATATTTACATCAAATGCAGTAAAGCTCCAAATATGGAAGAGTAGGATTTTTATCTCTATCCTTATGTGATGCAATAAAGTAAACAGCCAAGGAATTTGTGTGAATACCTCTGTGGGAGACTTTGGTTACAATGAATGTAGTGAGCAAGTTCAAGTCAATCAATGAGACAATCAAGGCATGTAGGAATATGATTCATTAAAAATGAAAACATAAAATTTCCTTATATGTTTTAACTATCTCTCAAGGCAACTGAACTTAGTGCCCAAAGAAACTTCTTACATGTGATTCCCTTGATTATAAAAGATAAAATAATAATACATAACATGTTGATTTCCATTTTTTCTTAGTTTGGAAAGCATGATCCATGGGACATATTTTTACATTTATACAGAAAACAGGATATCAACATCCAATAGAAGAAAGGAAATAAGGAGAAAATATACAGAAGTCAGAGTTTGATACTCAATAAAGAGTCAAACTGCCCATTCATTTCTTTGTAGACAAATTAGATGGTCTGTCTACAATGTAAATAAGCCTCCTAACAGTGGATTGACTCCTGATAAACTATGAATACCTTCAATGGTTCATTTATCTCATTCATCCCTTGTGAATAGCTCTCTGATACTACTTTTCTGAAAGCAGTACAGGCATTTGAGGAGTGTTCATGAGCATAATCAATGAGTACAACATGACTCAGTGGAATTGGAAGAAAGTAAGCATACCTAAGTGTTTTGGAATATGACCTTGTGGAAAATGAACTAGAGATTTTCAGAATACTGACAGTATAAAGCAAAAGAAGACATATATATATATATATATATATATATATATATATATATATATATATTATTATGCTTCTAAAATCTAACATGAGAGGTAAAATAGTAGTATCCACAGAAAATACTTTTAAAATTCATAGAACATGTAGCCTACAGACTGAAAAATTATTTCTCCCCATTCCTCCCTCCACGAAAGTCCCATAAGCACTCTTCCCTCCCCCTGTTTCCCATTCAACCCCCTCTCGCGTCTCTGACCTGGTATTCCCCTACATCCAGTCTTTCCAGGACCAGGGGTCTCTCCTTTCATTTTCATGGAAATCAATTGATATGTGAATTGTGTCTTGGGTATTCCGAAATTCTGGGTTAATATCACCTTATCAGTGACTGCAAACCATGTGTGTTCTTTTGTGATTGGGTTATCTCACTAAGGATGATATTTTCCAGTTCTGACCATTTGCCTAAGAATTTCATAAATTCATTGTTTTTAATTGCAGAGTAGTATTCCATTGTGTAAATATACCACATCTTCTGAATCCATTCCTCCATTGAGGGACATCTGGGTTCTTTCCAGCTTCTGGCTATTATAAATAAGGCTGCTATGAACATAGCATGTGTCCTTATTGCATGCCAGGGAAGCCTCTGGGTATATGTCCAGGAGTGGTATAGCAGGATCCTCTGAGAGTGTCATGCCCAGTTTTCTGAGGAACCACCAGACTGCTTTCCAGAGTGGTTGTACCAGCTTGCAATCCAACCAGCAGTGGAGGAGTGTTCCTCTTTCTCCACATCCTTGCCAACAACTGCTGTCTCCTGTGTTTTTGATCTTAGCCATTCTGACTGGTGTGAGGTGGAATCTCAGGGTTGTTTTGATTTGCATTTCCCTAATGACTAAGGATGTTGAACATTACTTTAGGTGCTTCTCAGCCATTAGATATTCTTCAGGTGAGAACTCTTTATCTCTCTACCCCATTTTTTAATAGGGTTACTTGCCTCTCTGGAGTCTAACTTCTTGAGTTCTTTGTATATATTGAATATTAGCCCTCTGTAGGATGTAGGGTTGGTAAGGATCTTTCCCCAGTTTGTTGGCTGCCACTTTGTCCTTTTGACAGTGTCCTTTGCCTTACAGAAACTTAGCAATTTTATGAGGTCCCATTTGTCAATTCTTGACCTTAAAGCATAAACTATTGGTGTTCTGTTCAGGAAATTTTCCCCTGTGCCCATATGTTCAACGTTCTTCTCTAGATTCCTTTCTATTAGTTTCAGTGTGTCTGGATTTATGTGGAGGTCCTATATCCACTTGGAATTGAGTTTAGTACAAGGAGATAAGAATGGATCAATTTGCATTCTTCTGCAGGCTGACCTCCAGTTGAACCAGCACCATTTGTTGAAAAGGCTTTCTTACATGAAAATCTGAATAAAACATTTCAAGGAACATATATAAGACAAGTGTAGTGTAGCATGATTTTCAGAAATGAGCACAAAGATGTATCTGTGTGTGTTCATGAGCACACACACACATGTGTGTGTGTGTGCATTTGTTTGTCTGTCTCTGTTTGTGTATGTCTTGTGTGTCTGTGTGCATCTCTGTGTGATGTGGTCTCTGTCTGTGTGTGTGTGTGTGTGTGTCTGTGTATGCAAGTTGTAGAGGAATTTTAATTCATCAACATGGCTGTTTTGGCAAGGGATCACATCCAAAGATGTGATCAGATTAGAATGCAAATATTCCCCACATACCTTTAATCTCTCTGGTTATAACACACCCCTTTACTCCCTTTTGTAGAATAGAGACATACCTTTAGTATACACCTTTAATCCCAATGATGACTAATTAAGAGGAAATTAGGAAAATATTTGACAGAATATGACCAATTCTCACAAGAACAAACAGGAGGAGCGACTACTTAACAAGCAATGAGAGATAGATAGAGAATTTGGGTTCAGTTCAGTTCAGTACAGTAGAATTCAATTCAGTTTGGAGTTCAGCTCATGAAGTTCAGAAACAATCTTTCTAAGCAGAGCAATTCAGTTAGAAGTTGAAGGAAGCAAATTTGAAGCAATCAGCTTGAAGAGGAGTTTGAGCCAGAAAAATTGAGTTGAGTCAGCCAGCCAGAGTTCAGGGAGAGAAAGAAAGGGCGAATTTATTCAGCAATAAGTCTCAGAGGTTGAAATATTCTGGGCCTTGGTTAGCAAATGGAGGATAGAAGATGAAGCATTCAAGGTCCAGACTTTCAGAATATTAGAAGTTTCCAGGCTAAAGTCTATAGATAGTTAGCCAGAAATGTGCTAGCTTGCCTCAAGCCATGTATCATTACAGCATGGGTAAAGCTGCTTTCTCATCCCTTCATCTTAGGAAAAGCTACATTTGAATTAACATGTGTGTGTATTTAAACACTTAACAAATTATTCTGAATCTTTAATTAATATAAAAATACTAAATTGTCTTAGCCAGGAAATGAGGACTTGTATACTAACATACAATAAGTATGTTACTAACAGGAAGAAAATGTGTTGTCATGTAGAAGGCATTTAATAACAGAATTACTGTTGAGCAATAAAGTGATTGAGGTTAAAAATGCCAGTAAAAGTTCAAAGAACCAACTTAAAAAAATTTGTGATTCCAAGAGAAAAGACTTGAATTAAACTCCAAAAAAAATGAACATTAAATATAAAGAAATTTTGGTTGGACTATAAGCAGATAGATTAGCAAAACCTTATATTTAAGGGAATTGTAGAGTGCCAAGGAAGCAAAGATTTCACCTAAGGATACGTAATCCCATATGTTAGTATTTAGAAATAAGAGACTTTCTTAGGAACAGAACCTAAGGTACTTTATTACCACTTTGATTTGTATTCAAGAAAATCCCAAAGAGGTCTTTAAAAGAAAGCATCCTAATTGGAAATGTGAATGCATGTGGAAATATGATGTTTACTGGAAATTATATTCATGAACTAAATATTAGAATATTTTACTAATGAAACTAGCAAAATGGTTAAAAGGAAAAAGACTACATTAATTTATCAATGGATTGCACAAAACTAAATGAACTATGCTATCAAAATCATAAAACCAGGGGAGAATAATGAGTATCACTTTTATGAAAGTAAGCTACATTGTTTACTTTCATAAAAGAAGCAAATCACTGAGTGGAGAGGAGGAGGTGGGATTTCTGAGTCTGAGAGAGGAAGAGAGGATGCAGGAGGAAGGAAAGGCCCTTTTTTTTCAGAAGGCAGATAGCAAGGGAGCAGGATGTAGGTCGGGAATTGTTAGACCCTGTGGTTTTAGGATGATAGATTCCTCTCCCAGCATTTATATCATCTGTTGATTTTAATCTAAGTTTATGTGGTGTTTTCCATTCTTGGCAACTCAGGTGGGTAGGTGCGGAAGAACATAGCTGCAGCTGAATTTGTCCAGACTTTGGAACAGGGAGGTTGGGCAAAGTCCGAGCTTCAGGGAGAAGTAGCATCAGTGGAGCCCAGGTCAGCGAGAGCTCTCCTGCACCTGGCCTTGGGGTTGGGAGCTACCTGGGGACTAAACCATCAACCAAAGAGCACACATGGAGGGACCCATGGCTCCAGCTGCATCTGTAGCAGAGGATGGCCTTGTTGGACATCAAAGGAAGGAGAGGCCCTTGGTCCTGAGAAGGCTCAATAGATGCCCCAGTATAGCAAAATGCCAGGACAGGGAAACTGGAGTGGGTGGGTTTGTGAGCAGGGGGAGGGGGTATTTTCAGAGGGGAAACCCGGAAAGGGGATAACAGTTGAAATATAAATAAAGAAAATGTTTAATAATAATGAGAGAGAGAGAGAGAGAGAGAGAGAGAGAGAGACCTCGGAGCTCTGGTGAGGCAGAGCTGGTGTTAGTGGGAGAGGCATTGTCTAGGAGAAACACATGTTCATTGTCTCCAACTATGCACTGGGTTAGAAACAGACAGTGACTGCCAATACCAGCGCATAGTCGGATTTAGCGTGGGTTGATATTAAAATTAAACACAACAGCCAATAGATTTGAAGGCACAGATGAAATATAAACCAACAACAGTAGGTGATATCAATACCATATTTTTATAATAAGATATTGGGACAAAATCAAACATGTGAAACACCAGAACTGAATGGGATTAGGTTAGAGTGAAATAAAACCATTCCACCCAAGCAGAAAGAAAATGTATTTCATTCAGCAGCCTATAGAAACTTTCTTAAAAGGGAATACAGTGGGGACACAACCCAAAACTTAGTAAGTACAGAAAAAAAAAAATCCATGAATCTTTTCTGAAAGAAACAAAATTCAGGTTAAAATTTACAGCAAATTATGTATTAAGATATTTGATCACACTGTGAACCCCGGATTGTATTATTTAATGAAAACACAAAACAAAACAAAACTCTAGTTGTGGTGTGACTCAGCCCTTAACACAGACCTCTCATCCCACTGAAAGGAATACAGACATGCCTTTAATTCCACATTATAAAGGTGAAATTAATTTGTAGAAGCAAGCACTGATGTTTGAAAGTGATGTTTAATTGAGTGGCAGACAATGTGGTAAATTAGAGATTGATTTGACAGAAACTTCCTAGAAGGGAACTGAAAGGGTAGCTACTTAAGGGGCAGTGCAGAGAGACAGAAAGGAACAGACAGAGAGAGGGGCCAGGGGAGAGAGAGAGGAGGCAGTTGTACCTGGACAGTTGCACAGAGACAGTTTGAAGAGAGAGAACAACCTAAACCTAGGTGATGAAAGAATGAGCCAGAGAATGAGAAGGAACAAGAAGATTAGAACATGTTTCCAAAATTAGTATGAGACCAAGCAGAGCAATTCGGGATATACTGAGAGATCCCAGCTTGAATCAATTAGTTTGGAGAAGAGTTTTGAGCCAGAACTGCTTAGATGAATCAGTCAGCCAAAGATCAGAAAGAACAAGAAAGGGTCAACTTATTCATGAGTAAATCTCTGAGGCTGAAAATATTATAGGCCTAGATTAGATTGTTCAGAGGCTAGAAGTTTCTAGGACTAGGCCTAGTTTAGAAGACAGAGGCAGTAAACTGCGGAGATGACAACTACATCAGGCAAATAAAAGTTACATTTGCAAGGAAATCTCTAGTAGTCTCAGAAAATTATGCAGATTAAATAACAATATTCTAAATTATGGAGATTCAGAAATTAAGAAAGGAAGGAAGATGGGAAAGGAAAGGAAAGGAAAGGAAAGGAAAGGAAAGGAAAGGGAAGGGAAGGGAAGGGAAGGGAAGGGAAGGGAAGGGAAGGGAAGGGAAGGGAAGGGAAGAAGGGAAGGAAGGGAAGGGAAGGGAAGGGAAGGGAAGGGAAGGAAAGGAAAGGAAAGGAAAGGAAAGGAAAGGAAAGGAAAGGAAAGGAATGAAAATAAAATCAGAGCACAAAACCTTGGGGACGCATTAAAAGAAGATTTACGCATTAAACACATGCCTCCTCCTAAAAAATATAAAAATAAAAATAAAAATAAATCACTCTTGGTTCACTTAACCAAAAAAGAGATAACCTAAAGTAAAAGAATCAAGTATAAACAGCATACACAAGAAATTTAGAATGAAATAAGAGAATACTATGGATTCAGAAGATGTGGTATATCTACACAATGGAATACTACTCTGCAATTAAAAACAATGAATTCACGAAATTCCTAGGCAAATGGTCAGAACTTGAAAATATCATCCTTAGTGAGGTAACCTAATCACAAAAGAACATACATGGTATGCAGTCACTGATAAGGGGATATTAACCCAGAATCTCGGAATACCCTAGACACAATTCACATAGCAATAGATTTCTAAGAAGATGGAAGGAGAGACCCCTGGTCCTGGAAAGACTGGATGTAGGGGAACGCCAGGACAGAGAAACGAGAGGGGGTTGAATGGAGAAAAGAGGGAGGGAAGGGAGCTTATGGGACTTTCGGGGAGGGAGGAAACGGGAAAGGGGAAATGATTTGGAATGTAAATTAAAAAAAATAAAAAAAAATTAGAAAATCTAGAAAGTATGTAAAAGTTTTAAAATTCATCTGAACCATCAAAGTTAAACTAAGAAGAGGTCAAGAGTTTAAATAGAGTAATAAGATTGAAACATCAATAAATGCAATCCAAGTAAAATATACCAGTTTCAGATGAATTTAGAACAGAATTCTACCAACCTATCAATGAAGATCAACAACCATTACTTATCAAATGATTTCAAAAGTATAAATGAAAGGAGTACTTCAAAACTTTGTGTGCAAAACCAGTATTATTCTGAAATTTGCATGGAACCACAAAGGCATGCAGCTAAGCCAAAGAAATGAAGAACAGGAAAAAAAAATGAGGAATTACAGTTTTCAAGATACATTATAAAACCATAGTAATAAAGACACCATGGATTTAGCAACAAAACAGACTTGTAGATCAGTGGAAGAAAAAAGTCAAAACCTATACATGAATGAATATAACTATAGCTACATAATATTTGACAAAGATGCGAAAAATATACGATGGAGACAAAATAACCTCCTTGACAAATGTTGCCTGAAAACATGGGTGTCCACATAAATAATACAATCAGACATATACGCACGCGCGCGCACACACCCACACACACACACACACACACACACACACACACACAACTTTCTGTCTCTGTCTCTCTCTCTCTCTCTGTCTCTCTCTCTCTCTCTCTCTCTCTCTCTCTATATATATATATATATATATAATATATATATATATTATATAAATATATATATTATATATATATAATATATATAATATATATATAATAATATAATATATATATATATAAATATATATATATATTTCTGTATTTCTATATATCCATCACTATTTTTCTCTATTTGTATCTCTATCTATAATCTCTATTGCTATCATCCATATCTATCTTTATAGTGTTCCTGCACATCAATCAAATTCTTTTTAAATTTTTCTTTTACTGTTTTTAGACTTCAGATTTTATCCCCCTCCCAGACCACCCTCTGACTGTCCCACATACCATATCTCCCCACACACACAGACCTATTCTCCACCCCCACCCCCTCAAACCCCACCCCACCAGACCGTCCATTCTCTGGGGCCTCCAGTCTCTCAAGGGTTAGGTGCCTCTTCTCTAAATGAACCCAGACCTGGCAGTACTCTACTGTATATGTGTTGGGATCCTCATATCAGCTGGTATATGCTGCCTGGTTGGTGGTCCAGTGTCTGAGAAATCTCAGGAGTCCAGATTAACTTAGCCCGTTGGCCCTCCTACAGGGTCGCCCTCCTCTTCAGCTTCTTCCACCTTTTCCCTAATTCAACCACAGGGATCAGCGGCTTCTGTCCTTTGGTTGGGTACAAATATCTGCATCTGACTCTTTCAGCTGCTTGTTGGGTCTTTCAGAGGGCAGTTAGGATAGACTTCTTTTTGTGAACACTCCATAGCCTCAGTAATAGTATCAGGCCTTAGGGAATAACGTCTTTTAAACAAATTAGCTAAGGTATCTGATGCACAGCATGGTGACTACAGCTGATGCCCTATGTGTAAGGAAATGTGTTGAGCAGATCGTAAGTGAGTGCTTCATCTACTCATGAAGACAGTGTCTGTGTAAGGTGAAGGTTATATCTATGAACAAGTAGTGTGGACCATAACGTATTATAATACACACAAATCCATCAGCTTGCACATACATAAAGAATTTCTCAAAAAAGAGGCTAGGGAATATGAGTAATTTCTTCCACTTTTTGGTCAAGTTATGGCAACACATCCTTTCATGTCATGTCTTCCAATGAGCAAACTTGTCCTACTTGGCACTGAATAAATTGGAAAAAAAAGTTGTCTGAGTCCTGGAACTATTAGGACATCAGCAATGTGAGACATGTGGTAGCTACCTCTGTAACATCACATACTGTCTACATTTTGCACTATTTTTTCCCAATAAAATACCATGATTTATAATTTTTAAGGAACATCAGCTAAAAGACATGCATATGATTTCAAAGTAATATGAAATACCAAATATAGCCAAATGCAACTAATTTTAAAAAATATTGAAGGAAATAATTGTATTTATTTTTTTTATTTTGTAGGAATGTGTGCCCTGTGTTTATTTATTTATTTATTTTTTGTTTTGCTATATCATATTAATCCTACTTAGGCCTCAGAATGTTACGAATGATGCATTTACTGTCATTGCCAAGTCATTACTTCAGCTCACACGAGTCGCACCATCTCATTTAAGAAATGACGTGCACAGACTGATTACTGTGAGCAAGAGGCTGGTTTCTGCAGCACTCTGCTCTCAAGGCACCTTGTAATAGTTGTGCTTTCTTCACTGAAGCAATCTCCTTCAAGGCGCTGTTTATTTCCAAAGCTTCCTATATACAATATGCAAGCCTTTCCAATGTGAGCAGTGCAGTCATAGTAGTTAGGGCTTTATTACTTAGTTCTAATTTGTATTGATGGCCTAAAAAAAGTAGCATGCATTGCAGTTCTATGAAAGAAAAGATTATAAATGGAGATTAATTATAATTTTGCTAGCTCAGTACTTGTAAAACTAAAGCAATTTATATTCTTTCTCTTAATGATCTCCATTCGTGATTGCAGTAATGTAATCTAATTGTGATTATGATAGTATCTGAATCATGTGGGCCTCAATGTGATTGAAACTACTCTTTGCATTAAAAAGTAATTTTGAAGTAATGATGAAAAGTTACTGTGGAAAATTGGCAAGTAATATATTTTCCTCTGTATCTTAAGATTCTGCTTTCATTTTTGATTATATCTCAAAGCATGGGTAAGTATTATATTATATCAAGGATTTATTACATCAAAACCTTATTGATGATGTGTGAGTATCATGGATAAGCATGATATTGAAATAGCAGTACTATGTTTGAGTCAGGGGATTGGCTACAGCTTTAAAATACTAGTATATATTTACTGAAAGTAAAAACCATCTAGAAGACTGATGGGGAAAGCTGCGAGATTTTAGCTGTACAGTTTGGATATAAATTAAGGAAAATAAGAATGGACAGGTGATTTATGAATGTTGAACTCTAGCTCCATGATATAAAGAGAAAATAGAGTAGGAGCTGTAATTAGCTAAAGGAAACAACTTGTGAAGTAGTACTTCAGACTCTGGAAAACATGAAGGTTAATATATATATTTTAGAGCTATATGCTATTGAAACACATAGAAATATACTCATGAAATAGATGTTCCGGGTAGTTATTTTGTATGAAAAGTATTTTGGAAAGAACATTAAATTGCAAAACATGTTTCACCAAATGTTATAATGCACAGAGAGTTTATGAGAAAAAAATTATAATTAAAATGTTATAATGCATTAATATCCATTTGAAATGATATAACTGAAAAACTTTGACATAGGCAAAATACTCCTTAAAATATCTAGAAATATATTAAATAATGAAAACAGAATCTAGAGGACAGCTGATTGTTGGTTATCCACACATTTTGAAAGACAGGGTAGCCTCGTTTTGGTTGTTCTCCTTTTTAACTATAGAACATTTGCCTTGTTCCTCAAAGCTTGAGGATGCTGTGGAAGCAGCAGGTATAATACCACCCCTACAGCAACACCGAAGTTAACAAAGGTAAACCCTGATAGGAAAAACTCCTCCTGCCCTATCCTGAAAGCCCTGAAAGATCCATTTTAGACATCTCTTGATGAGACTCTGAAGAAGAGAAAGGATTGCCCCATACAAACAGCTTGCTGTCTACCACTGGAAAATGTACAATAACTTGTTTTCAGGCCAGTAGAGTCAATTTGCCAAATAACTTTCTGTTCTGTTTTTTTTTTCTTTTTTTTTAAGGCAACAAATTGCATTGAAGAAGTAACGCAACTCTATGAAGTGCATCATTTACTCCCATTCTGTCTTTGATGCTTATATACAGATAAGTGCCTCCGCTATTGCCACTTTTAGACTCTCCCTTTAAGGGGAACATACTGTGAAATAGATACTCTTCAGGCTCAGTCAAGAAGAGAACATCTAGAGCCTCTATGGTACATTACGGTCAGTTATAATGGACCAGGGAGGGAAATGCTCCCCCGCCATAATGACTGTAATATGATGACCCCCTGAACGATAGAGGCATCCAGGGGTAGCCCTGGACATTTTGCCGTTTTTCTTAATCAGAGATAGTACAGCTGTAAAAATGTTCAAGACAGACCATGCATTTATTTCTTCTCACCCTTTTGATGTACACACACAAGGCTCTAACAAGCATCTGACTGCCATTCTTTAGAGTGCTCGCCGAAGGCATGCTGACATAAAGATTCATATTTCATAAGAACAAAAGATTGAGGTTTCCCTCCTTTCTTCCTGTCAGATAGGTGGAAAGCAGGTGGAGCAGGCACGTCCCTTTTCCATGTCAGAGTCAACTCTTCTCACTGAGATTTTTAAATTGTCAAATCCTTGGTGGAAAAGACTCACTTATTTATACTCAGCAAATGCTCATTAGGTAAATGTCTGAGATCAACACACTCCAGGTCAGCGCCTTGGAACAACAAAGTGCACTACACTTACGTTTTTTTTTTCCAGTTCTGGTGTGGTCAGTACTCCTGCTCCACTGGTCTCTTGGTGGAATGAGAGACTTGAAGGAAATTAGAAAAATAGAGAACCCCACATCTCAATGACAGGTAAAGTTGGAGAAAATTGCAACAGAATGGGAGGGACAGCTTCAAGTTTCACTGGACAGACAAACTCCAAAGTTAGCCTTTTTCTTCTTCATATGTGCACAATTCCTAAGAGGAAATTTTATAAACATAGTGGATAGATGAAAAATGATGGAACTTTTCAAGAAAGCTTGTATGAGTTACTGGTTATCAAGAAGAAGTAGGGAAATAAAAATGCACAGTGGCTTCTGATCTTACCGATTTCTGTTTCTCCTTAATCTCAGCAGCTTAAATTTGTCTCTGGCAGCTGAATGACTTCCTGATTGCTACAGCATTTCTTTTACTTCAAAACTAGGTATGGGACCTGGTTTCTGGGAAAATAATAGATAATTAATGTTCTTTGTTAATCCAGGTCAAAAATGCTAAGCTCAGGTTGGGATTTAGAATCAAGAGACTGTTCTAAAGCTATGATATTGGGAGAACAGACCAGTTGACTCATTGAAATGTAGCAACATTTAAAGAGGGAGGCATATGTCACATATTCATGGTGAAACTAATAACATACATCTGTATAGCAAAAGGGCAGAACAGGACCAGCACTCACTCTTACTACTTGTTCTTGTTTGACTAAGAACTTAGACTGATATAACCTTTTTAGTAAATGTTTGAACAATGTCTCAGTGTTTTTATCATATTCTGAAATCTCTTTGCAACTGTCAGGGCTGCATTGATTTAACCCCAGATAATAATCTTTTCACTTTGGAAATTGGTGTGGCTAGCTTTGGTCTTAGAATATTTGCTCAAAGTCCATAACTAATAGCCAGAGTCCAAGTTTCAGTGACATTGGCTGTGAAGCTTCAGGATGTATTTGGTCAGTAGTAGTAATGATATGTATGACTTATGTTGTTTATGTTCTAATGAATATATATCTTTTCCACACAAAATATAACAGACAAAACAAAATGAGATAAGTCAAAACAAAACAAAACCCATTTAATGTACAAGGAAGCTTTCTCACAGAGGACATTTAAAATTTGCTAAGTCAAGGGCTCTAGAATCTCATCTCTTTTGTTGCTATCACACTGCTTCCCACATCAAGCCTATATTTTGAAAAATCAGACAAATGTTGCCTCCTCAGCTAGAGAAGGTTCTGTGAGAGTGGTTCTCAACTTGTGAGCCATGACCCTTTTACAGGAGTCCAATGACCCTTTCACAGGGGTCATCTAAGACCATCAGAAAATACAGATTTTCTTTAAAAGATTTGTTTATTTCATGTATGTGAGTACACTGTCACTGTCATCAGAAATACAAGAAGAGGACATTGGATCCCATTACAGATGGTTGTAAGCCACCATGTTGTTGCTGGGAATTGAACTCAGGCCTTTTGGCAAAGCAGTTACTGCTCTTAACTGCTGAGCCACTCTCCAGCCCAGAAAACACATATGTTTATATTAGTCATCATTGTAGCAAAATTACAGTTTTGAAGAAGCCACAAAATTAATTTTATGGTTGCAGCTCACCACAACAACTGTTGTAAATGGTCATAACTTTAGGAAGATTGGGAACTGCTGCTCTATATCAAGAGACAGATAACTTCGGCTGAAGTCAGACAACAACCCAGTTATGTTTGATAACATCACATGAAAACAAGACCCTGAAAGGGAGATTAATGTCACTGAATTCTTTCACTCAAACATACACCTGGTTATACAAGTGAACTTTCATATTCAGTCGCCAAAATCCAGCCTGGAAAGAAACAAATGCAGTATTTATAGTGCTGTTGAAAGTTTCACAGCCTTCAAGCCACACAGATTGGAAACGAGTTTGAAAATCTGTCTCCTGACTTCTTTTGAAGAGTCACTGATATTCCAAAGGATCTTGTCCTCGCTGTACATGAGGGGACCTCCTTAGGACAACACTCTTCCAACTTGTTTTCATTTTTAACTTAGAACAACGAAACTACTTGTCAGGCTGAACCACTTAAAATCAATATCAGAAATAACAGTAGGTTACCTTAAATTTTTCAAGCCATGCAGACAAGTATGGCTCTTGTTATTTTGACTTCTAAGACAATATATACAAGCAGAAGACAAAACTGAATGGAAGACTGGATTAATGTCTCTTGAACTGATAGACTGAGGTCAGGAGAAAGTGGGTATTGTGGCTTCTACTTTACAAAGAGGAGGTTGATTCTATCCATGACAGTAGTTCTCCTGGGGAGATACTACAGATCTGATTACTTTATGTTGAGGAAGAAAATGTATCTCTCAATATTTTCTGCAATATTCAGATTTCTAAAGAGTGGTTGTCCATTGTAAAAAGACAAATGACCGGTGTAGTGACTTAGTTTGGTTGTTTAATGTATTGAAACATTGGACTTGATTTCTTCTGAAAGCTCCTACAGGTACACATTAAATAACTCCCAGTGACAGAAAGGCTAGGCTCTGTGGCTCAAAGAATCATGTGACTATTGGTTTAGCATCTTTTTCATGAGATATCTTGTTTTTATAATAGGTTATGTCTTCTACTCTGAGAAGAGAGGTACCTTAATGCACTTCACAACGTGACAGAGCCGCAGGAAAATCCTATTGCCAAAAGCCAGTTTCTAAGCAACGGCACCCTCTCAATGTGTCACAAAGTCTGAAGCCCTTTGGCCCCTCAAAGGAAGTTCCTTAGGTGTCTTTTACACATTGACTGCTTTGTGATAGTTGAGGCCTGCTGGCTGTCAACTCTGTCCCTTAAGGGAACTTGACAGATCTTAAAAAAAATCAATTTTAAGCTCACATGCCCCAGTGGGTGCCAAAGCCACTTCAGAGAGCCTGAAAGATGGCTGAGTCGACAGGATTTGACTTCTCGAGGTAGAAAGGTGACAAACTCTATCATGAGAAAGGGGCAGCTCCGGGCCTCGGAGGCCTAACCTGCTCCTAGGATCTCGGGCCTAGTGCTGTATTGAACCTATTTATCTCTTTCAAGGGCCTAAGGTACCACAGGGAAAGAAAAGTTGTTCAAAAAATGCTGGCAGAATTCAGGGGTGTAAATGATGAATTACTTTTCATCAGCTGAAAGGAAACATACTCCGGAACAATACTGAAAGGGAGCAAGAGAGGCTGACCCCCTGCCTCAGAGCAGCCAATATCTTCATTCAAGAAGACAACCATGAAATTACACAGAAAATGGGATTGTCATGAACAGCCCCTTGAAATCTCAGTATACAGTCATTACTGCATGGGAAAAAGCCTTCATCCACACATCATAACTTGTAAGAGACAAGGAGGGTGAAAAAAAGAGCAGGGGAAGACTGTGAATTCCAGTAGGAATGTAGAAAGCATCTGTGGACGCTCACTCCCACAGTATCCTCTCCGGTGCTTCTGCGTAGCTTTTTACAGAGTCTTAACTTTGTGCTGAGTGATTTCTTTTCTTCTCAGATATTATGGGAGAGATTGTATGGATTTTAGAAAAATGACAGTGAGGAGAAATAGTTGCCTTTATATTAATAAGGTCTTTATGCTTTAAAATGGGTTTATTTAATAAGTCCCGAAGCTATTGCATGATTCGTATTCTAAAACTCAAGAATATCTGTTATCTAAGTAATATAAAAAATTCTTCAATATTTTCAAACTTTGCAAGATTAAATAATTTTTCAGGTCTGAATATGAGTCAGAATACAGGAAAATGTGATCAAACTAATACTATTTTATACGGCACTGTATGTTAAAATTAGTAGGGATCCAAAATAATTAAAATTAAGTGTTTCAGCTACGTGTTTGCCTTGCTGCCCTGGTTACTTTCTCCACTGAGTTTAACTAACTTTGCTTCGGGCTTTTACTTTTTTTCCTGAAAGTTTTATTCATTACATTAGCTCCTTCCTCTACATCCCTCCCAGTGGATAAAATGAGTAACACTTATGAAAATCCAAATGACAAATTTTGTCACAGGTTCAATTGCAAGTGAATTGGAAACTGTGACTTATTTGTGTGATACACTTCTATTTGTTGGTAGTTATAAAAAGAAAAGAAAATTAGAAAGTGTTTTCAGACTAACTGATACCTTGATTTTATAGAAGATTCTATGGGATCCTTTACTTATTCTCTATAGTCAGTTAATCCCAGATTGTTACTTATACTTTAACCCTAAATTCAATATGTAACAGAACAAAGTAAGTTGCGCTTACTGAATGAGCAGAATTTATTTGTACTAGGTTTTAGCTATTTATAATTTTCAATATAACAAGGTAAACATGACCTAAGAGACCTAAAGAGAAATTTACCCAGAAAAGTACATTGTACTTGAGCGCCTCTGCATTAACCTTGTTTCCTATGGTCTATAAGAAGTAATAGGACCTATGTCAGGTTAACACTGTTTGTGAGATATTGCATTCTGATGTAATGGCAGCGTCTGTAGGGCATTCTTCATTCCCACTCGAGATGTGGATTACCAAAGAGTGAAAATAATAACACAGAGGAAGCCACACTTTGTAGAGACCCACAGCAAGTCTGTATACAAAATAAATTTTGTATAGACTGGCAGTAAGATTAAGCTTAATCTTAAATTAGTGAATATGCTCCCAGGATTGGCATACAGAAGCACAGTACCATAGTGATAGTTTCCAAAGCCCAAGAGTTTGCAACCAGTCCTATTAGTGTGGTTTAAGTGTAATTTATTAAAGATGCCATAAGGGTTGTTTAAAAAAAAAACAAAAACAAAAACAGAAAACAGACAGAAAAGAAAAAAAATGATGTTTTAACTTCAATGATAAAACAATTCCTTTAATGTCACCAAGAGTCAAAACTTAACTTTCAAGTCCATGAGTTTAGCATTCATGTATTTAACTTCTTTCTGAGTCTCCGGAAAGACTGAAGTTTCTCTCTCCCTTTTTATCCATCTCTTATTTTCCACTAACAAACTTGAAATTGCATCTTTGGAGCTATATCTATACATCTGGTACTAAAGAAAAAATAGAGAGAAAAACGTAATGGGTAAATTTACTAAAATTTACTAAAACTAACATTTTCAAAAATTAAACTAAGTGGTGTTACTCATAAGTAGCATTTTCTTACTTGCTGACTCAATTTATAAGCTTCAGTTTAGCTCTTTCTAGTATTATATGCATGCATGTCTGCATATGTATGAATGCTATGAACTTATAACCACTCCTTCTCCTTGTCCCTCTTATTCTTTCAGTATTATGCATATGCACAATTTCTTTTCCATATGACAATCTTATAACCTCTTTTGGATCTGTTTTATATATGATAGCTTTCATATCACTAAAATTTTTCAGTAGCATAAAATATTGCTGTATCTATAAATCATTTCAATAACTTTCATTAAAGAATTGTATATTATAAGTAGATGTGTTTATCCTGATTATAGTTTATAGTTTATCTTAAAAAACTGTATCTAGAATTTGCCACCAGTTTTTCTAATTGTCATTTTTATACAGTCTCTATACACCCAAAGAGACCATCAACTGTTACCTTTTACACCCAACACAAGAGGAAGTATAATACGACTTTATGTAGATGAGGAAATATGCAATATTCCCAGATATCAATGTATATCATAACCTAAAGTGTTAGTGAAATCTAGTTAATTTTAACATTTATTGTTCATCTTTCTTTGAATCATTTTTTAATTTTTTTTAAAAAAATCAAGTTAGAAGAAACCAAAGAGGGAAAGAAAATAGTTCTTTGGCAAATAGGGATCCTGTTTATTTTCCAACTCTGAACTCAGCAGGTTAAGTAATTGGGCTGAGGAAAAGTCCCGTCCGTTTCTATTTCCAGCTGGTCATACACAAAAGGCAGGAAGTTATCTCATTAATGGGGCACCAGCTTTATGCAAATTATAGTAACAAAAAGGCTTCCCTTCATACTTTTTCATAAATTACCTAACAAAGTGGGAATAAATGGCCATATTCAAGAGCCTTTGTTGTATTTTTAGCACAAGACCCTTTCTGTTACTGCAAATATGACTGAATGTGCCTGTTCAAAAGGGTGTTTATGAAATAAGGCCACTCCAAAGCTTTTATTCTTAACAGCCTTCAGTTACTTTTATGGCACAAAATTAACATAATTAGTCACAGAGAATGGATGACATAAGCAATGTGCCCTGCACAGAAAGGGGGAAGCGGTATCTAAGGAAGGTATTTTGAGAGATCAAAAATTTTCAAAGTGCTTAATACTGTAAGGTCCTTTTTATTTGTGCACAGCCTTAAGATACTTTTTTTTTTCAACTCCGTGAAATTCACATAATGAGATGCAGTAGACAGATGACATTAGCGATGTGCCATTAGAAAGAGGTCAGTTTCCTCTGAAAGATAGTCACTGTTTCTGCTCGTCATTAATTTGCAGCTTCAAAGCACTGAGCATATGATAGCCTGGCATGTAAAGCAAGCTGCAGTTATCTTTAAATAACCATTTTTCCAGTTATTAGAAGCTAAAGTTTTTAAACTACTGACTGAACGTGAAATTAAAGCATGCAGCAGTGTAGGGGGAAGAAAGGAAAAGCAGGGAAGACTGCAAGATTAGCCAAAGAGAATCAAATGCATTTCAGAAATAGAGTTCTGGTATTCCCTGGGGGTGGCCTGCTTTGACTTCAGCACTAGAATTTAGGGTGGGGTGGGGGAGTAATGAGCGTCAAGAATAGGAGCTCCAGATTGGAAATGAAACAAGGGAAACATTTGGTTTCTGAACCTGTATAATGACACACAGTACAAGGCTAAGAAGAAAATTTCATGGTTATTTATAATTCAACTGGGGAAGAACAATGCTTTTCTGAAGTCCAGGACTTCTGTGGAGAGAATAAAAAGGGTTAAGAGCGCCTCTTCCTCGCACAAGGGCACTTCTCAAATATAAACACACTGAGAAATACATCAGATGATCTTACTTTAAGAAAAAGATCAGTGAGATTTCTCTGGTTTTGTCTGTGAATAAATCATAGAAGAGAAGACAGCAAAGTAAAGAATTAAGACATTACATTCTTCTGAGTTCAAATCTATTATTACAAGTCTGTTGAGATTTATTTTAAGTAATTTATTTTTGCATGAGAGTACATGAATGTGACACAAAGCTCATCACATTCATAAAAACAAACAGACCCTTACATTTCAAAGTCCCTTGGGGCTTATTTTTCACTTTGAAATGGTAGAAGCATTATTTAGCATTTAACCTACTCTCTCTCTCTCTCAGTAGATTTTATAGCGCTTGAGACTACAGATGCTAAACAAGGGCTTTACCATTGTGCTTAACTATTTACAAAACGCTCCTGTTTTATAAGTTGCTTTCATATCATTCAAACTAAAATTCAGACATCAAAACCTCTGCTGTGCATGTGATAGCAGGCATTCTGCAGAGGTAGACTGCAGTGCTGTGACATATCCAAGTCAAAAGGTACTTACTGAAGAGGTCAGTGTTAGTGAGGAGACAGTGAGTGCTAATAGCCAAGCATTTCCCAAGGTCTTAGGCGAATCTTAGAGGTGTGTATTCAGACCAAAAATTAACTACACTTCTATCATCGAACAACCTCAAATTTTATTATTATTATTATCTTAAATATCTAAGTTTCTGGATTTTAATTCCCTGCAGTACAGATGTGGAGACATTTCATAAATGCCACACTCCATAGTAAATATAGAAGCCAGAACTTCAGTAGAACACCAGCTGGGTCCTAGTTCAGCAAAACCATTTGGGGAAGCACTGGCAGGAAAAAAAAGGGGGTGGAGAGGTTTAAAGAAAACTGACTCTGACTGAAACCTTTCCTTTCTGAGATCTAGCTTTATCTCATTTTAATACTGTTTCCTTAGCTCTTGTTTAGTTACTAGAACTTCTCATTATCACTCTGGGTACTGTGAAAGGGTTGAGTTTTTCTCTGAGCATCAGAAGTTGTTTTAGCACTCCGGCAACACAAAAAAAAAGCCCTTAAATCAGTCCTATTGGGAGCAAAACTCTATAGGTGCAAGCACGGAGATTAGATGTTGCTAATACACATAGGTTTGTGTGAATGTGTTTCTCTTACCCCCTTAAAAAGATACTGTTGAAGAGAGACAGAATTCACAGAGTCATGGAACCAAGCAGCCTGAAAGGCCATAGATCATGAGGCCAAGGTCAAGTACATCTCTGATGAAGCTTGAAACTTGGTCGGTGAAAAAGAACTGGTATCCTGGTTTGTAGTGAATGGATGACAAAAAAGTGAAGAAACAGCAATTTTATGCAAAGCCATGATTTACTGGACCACATAGTGAAATCACTTTTTTTTTTTTGAAACTAATGACTATCTGCTTCCGAAGAACCTTCTATGATCTTAGAATTGTAATGACTGATTTTCAGAGATGTTCCATTTAACCCTTTGAAACTTACTATGAAATAGACTTTTTTAAAAACTTGGGATAAGTTTTAATTAAAAGAAAACATAAGAATCTCTAGGTGGTATTCTAAAATACACTAAAAATTAGCAAGATTGTTAATTATATACCTTGCTGTCCATCAGTGGTTGCTTCACTAGGAACAAAGGCTCTTCTTGAATTTACACATAATTTTACGAAATGTTTCCTGTTTTTACATTCTTTCTTAAAGGACAACACGAAGGTACATTGGTAAAAAGACTAACGTTTGTATCTTTAATGCACAAAAATGGCAAAAATCCAATCAAAACTCCAAGAAATATACATCAATAATGTATAGTTCTAGGAGAAATTTCCAATATAAAATTTAAATGCTGTAAGTAGCTCTCAGTTCCTTTCCAACAAATAAAAGTGTTTAGCTTTACACAAAAGAAGCAATGATAAATATTTTTTCAAATAGATTTCATCTGTTTTGGTTACTAGGAATAATTACAGTAAAAGGAGGAACATCTTAATGTAGGTGGCCTACATAAACTCTATCCTACTTTAATTAAAATGCCAAATATCTATAGAACTGCATGTACTTCTATGCACAGAAAGCACCTTATATCGCCCACTTTGATATTAATGTTAAAGCATCTTATATTGTTCTGCTGAGTATATGTTAATAATAAGCAAGAGGATACATTGAAATATCTCTTAAGATGTGGTTAATGAAGAAAAACCACACCAAAATTTGCATCAAAATGTGTAGTCTATGCCAAAGTAATAATTTTGAACTACAGGAATTTGAAATAAATTGTTCATCTAATTTGGGATTATTATCTATTGTTTATAATAAATCCTATCAGACATTGCTGTTTCAAGCAACTACATGTGATAAGTAACAGGCAATCTTAATTTAATAAAATTCTTTGGATGAAAGCAGATTTCAGATTTACTTTATACCAAGAGACTAAAAATAGTAACAAAGCACTGTAGTATTTTTTCATAATTCAAAAGTTATCACATTATAAAATGTATCTATTCTCTTTATTGTATTCTGCCAGTGGAAGCCAATTTATTGGATTAATGCCAATTTATGAACAATAGTGACAGAATATTCTACAAGTTCTTCTGGGAACTATAGCTATTTCTTTCAAATACACTTTTAAAAAACATAGCCCAAAAGATATTCCAGTGACTGTCAGAGTTTTCTCGGATAAATGCTGCATATTTTCAAATGCTGTAAGAGACAATTTTACCACTGCTGATGGCTCAAGCTGTAGCAGAGCCTGCAGCTTTGCACACATTTGAATCTTGGCAGTGATCAGGTAAAGAATAAAAATTTAAAGATCATGTGAACAAGATTAAGAAAAACATTTAGGAGCTAGAAAATTTCAAGACATCTCTCAAAATTGGAGAGGATAAGGTAGAAGTAGATAGGAGACATGGTGGTCAGCTCATCATCTGGGGCCATTTTACACTTCTGCTTCCTACTTTCTCCAAATTCCGTCTTTTTGAGGTGAGTAGAAAAAGTGCCAAATAAGAAATGAGAAAAGTTGACAGTTCTAACTTTTCCTCGAGGAAATATGTATTATTTCCATCGTGAGCCATTCTATTAGGCAGAAATTAAAATCCTCCAAAAGAAAAATATGTATAGTAAATATGGCATAGAAATCTGACAATTTGGGGACAATGCATAATTCTTGAAGAAATAAATATCCCTCTCTATTAGATGTTACCTTGCTGCATGAGGTGAACTGTTCTTATCTGTAAAAATAAAATGTCAGAAATGTGGAAGTTTTAGTGACATAATATAGTTTGCTTGAAATGTGGGCAATGTGTTAGTATTAAGCAAATAGATGACTACATTAAAAATATAATACAACTCTGAACCAATTTTTCTAGCCTCAATTTCTCTTTGTGTTTTAAATATATTTAAATAGAATCACACCATTTTCCTTCCTTCTCTTCCATCCTACAGCTTCCATGTTTTCCTCTCTCCCAGGGTCCCAACCCTGTATGAAGAGCTACAAGCAAAAAGAAAAAAAAAGGGAAAATTATTCTCCCCCAGAAATGAACATACCCTGACTGATTAGATTCCTTTTTTGAGATATTTTCTGAAATATTATATCTTCTCAGAATTAAAATTTCAATGCATTTTTACGTTTTGTTTTTCGACAAGATCTTACATTGATCTTTGATGCATTGATTGAAAAATGCAGTCTAGGCATGGTTGACCTCAATGTTGTTCTTCCTGCACCTCATATGCATTGGGATTTCAGAGCAGTGCAGCAATGGATCCTGCTTAATACCTTCGTAAAACAGAACACTGAAATTGGCAAGAGTAAACCTGACAATAACAAAGAAGAACAGCTTACTAGATATATTTAGGTTCCTCTTCTCCTGTGTAATGGATTTAATAACTCTAACTCTGTAATTCATCTACTTGCTCTTGAGTTCAAAGGATATCAGAATTTCTAGTATTTTTTTTGAAAGTTGGTTTCATTTCTTCCTTCCTTTACTTTCTTTTCTTTCTGTCTTCCTTCTCTTCATCCTCCTTTTCCTCCTCCTTTACTTCCTCCTCCTTTACTTCCTCCTCCTTTACTTCCTCCTCCTTTACTTCCTCCTCCTTTACTTCCTGCTCCTTTACTTCCTCCTCCTTTACTTCCTCCTCCTTTACTTCCTCCTCCTTTACTTCCTCCTCCTTTACTTCCTCCTCCTTTACTTCCTCCTCCTTTTTACTTCCTGCTCCTTCTTCCTTTTCTCCTCCTCCTCCTTTTGAAGGTGAACCAAATTATTACAACAGAAATCAAAACTAAAGAATTAAAACTCTTTAGTTTAAGCAAAGATAAACAAAGTAGTGAAACAATATACTTTTATTTTATGGATATTCCTTTGGAAACTAAAAACAGCCATAGACTTTGGATAATTTTTTACTTTTGAAATAAGATAATCACTGAAAAGCAGTTGTTTTCCCATAATCTTCTAGTATCCTAACTTTTCCTACATCAGAACTAAAGTAAAATAGAAAAGGACTAAGGGAGAGCAGTTTCAAAGTCAAACAACAACATTTACAAGAAAAAAATGGGAAGAGAACTGTTTTTTTCGACAGTAATACAAATAAATTTCTCTAGAGTATAGTATTTCATTTTACATATTACTTTTTAATTTTTATTTATTTTTCTAGACTATAACACATTATATTTGTTTATATTCTTGTCCTTCCTATAGCTGCTCCTAGAGAGGAGATGTTCCTAACCATGGGACATCTTGTTCTTTGTCTCCTATTCTCAATAAAATAAAATAAAATAGAACTCAGAACTTACTTGAGTAAGACAAATGTTAGACCACCATTCCAGAGCATTGGGCCCATTTCAAAAGAAAATAAAAGTAATTTAAAAAATATATATCTCCTTAGCCTAAGGCCATTAGTATTATTTTAATATGTGTGTTTTACTCCTAAATATCAATCACGTGGTTGCTAGTATCTTGTATCTAAATTCTACTTATGATTTCTCTTATTTCTCTACATTTTATTTGAAACAAATGTGCTACACTAATATATCAAATGACAAGCTATCAGATCACAATCTACTCCTACCTTAAAATTATTAGTTATTTTAAAAATCCAAGTGTGTCCTCCATCTGACCATTTAATAATGCCTGTTATCTTAATTTGTTTCCCTTAAAAGTTTTGTGATAGCTTCAACAAAAAGGAAAATGCATGTACTTGTCACTGAGGCAGAAAGGACTCTAATCATAGTTTCCCACCAGAACAGGGTCACCTCCGCTGAAATTTTCTATAAACAAGTAAGTGCTGAGACAGCAGATTGGCTTCCTCCGTGCTTCTTTACCCTATTAAAATCAGTTTGAGATAAATTGCAAAATAAATAAATGTCAAGTAACAATTCCCATGACTAGCATTTGAATTGAATTTAATGATTATTATGAAGACAAAGTTGTGATAGGCCTCCAACTGGAATGTTACAAGCAAACAGTCTGGAATGATTTTAGCTTGGAACCATCTTAACAAATGAGTACATTTCTTCAATGACTGGAGCAACCGACACTTCTATCTAATTATGGATGGCATAAAGGATTACAGATTAATGATTCCAAAGATTAAACCATTATTTTGGTTGACTTTCTTCACTACTTAGTGAATAAACCTAAAAGCTATTTTTCTGAATCTATATTTTAGGGTTCTATATGACAATTTCCTAAAAATAAAATAGAAACCTGTTGGAAATAGTTGAAATAATCAAATATTTAGTTTAGCATAGATACTTTAGTAGAGACAATGTTTGTCTAGTCATGCCCAGCTCATTTTACAAGCATCTGTTTTGATATTTATCCACCACCTAATGAGCAGCATCCATAAACCTAAGAATAAGAACAATATTGTATTTAAAACTTTTCAAAAAGACTGTAGGGAAATAATACATTGACATATTTATGAAAAGCTAGGGAATATACTTGAAATATTGTGAATTTTGTATTATACTCTTCCCTTCTTTAGGTATGGAGACATCATTATTAAATAAATTTCCTGGTTGTCTTAACTTTATAAATATTCTACCCCTTATTTTGAAGGAACTGTCAAATATGTCACTAAAAGTTGGTATTAATCTTTTTTTTTTCTTTTTTTTTTTTTTTGCCAGTTTGTGGTTTCTTTTTTTTTTTAATTTAATTTAATTTTATTTTTTTAATTTACATTCCAAATCACTTCCCCTTTCCCGTTTCCTCCCTCCCCGAAAGTCCCATAAGCCCCCTTCCCTCCCTCTTTTCTCCGTTCAACCCCCTCTCATTGTATTAATCTTAAAAAGCTGTCTTGCTTCCTATTTCTCTCAGTCATATCCAGGAACATTGTCTTTTTATTTATTTAATTTTATTCTTTTACTTATTCAATTTACATCCCACTCATTTCACCCCTCCTCATCACCCCTCCCACAATCCTTGCTCCATCCCCTTTCCCTTCTCCTCTGAGCAGATGGGGGTGTCTATCCCTACCCCCAGTGGTAACTCTCCCTCCCCCTCCCACCCAGAAAATCAAGTCTCTACAAGGCTAGGGATTACCTCTTCCACCAAGGCCAGTCAAAGCAGCCCAGATAAAAGAATATATCCTACCCAGATACTGACAACAGCTTTTGGGATAGGCCCTGCAAAAAATCAAACCACCACCCCTGTTTTTCACCCAAAACATCTTTTATTCACTTTTTATTATTTCTTTTTTTTAATAGTCAAGCCATTGTGCCCCTCCAGTCACCTATCCCACAGTTCCTCATCCCATTCCTCCTACCCCTGTTCCGAAGAGAATACTCCCATCACCACTACCAGGCCTCCTATTCCCTGGGGCCTCATCTTCTACTGAGGCCAAACCCATACACATACAGCAGTGTATGTGTCGAGGCTCAGACCAACTCTTGTATACTGCCTGGTTGTTGGCTCAGTGTCTGAGAGATTTCAGGGTTCCGGGTCAGTTGAAACTGCTGGTCTTCTTATAGGGTTGCCCTTTTTTTCAGCTTCTTCCAGCCTTTCCCTGAGACATAGGGGTTCCCGATTTCAGTCCAATGGTTGGATGTAAGTATTCTGCCTGTGTCCCAGTCACCTTCTTGCTGGGCCTCTCAGAAAGACAGCAATGCTAGGCCCCTGTCTGTAAACACACCATAGCATCCGTAATAGTGTCAGGTCTTGGAGCCTCCCTTTGAGATGGATCCCAAGTTGGGCCGTCACTGGACTGCCTTTCCCTCAGACTTTTCTCCATGTGTGTCCCCGCAGTTCTTTTAGACAGGAAGAATCCTGGGTCTGAATTTTTGACTATGAGATGGCAACCGCATCTCTCGTCTTGATGCCCTATATTTCTACTAGAGGGGAACTCAGAGTTCTGTCTCCCTACTGTTGGGCATTTCATCTAAGGTCCCTCCATTTGAGTCCTGAGAATCTCTCACCTCTCAGGTCTTTGGTATATTTTAGAAGGTTCCCCCCACCTCCTCCCCACAAGGGTGCGTATTTCCATTTATCTGCTGACCCTCAGGACTTCTCTCCTATCTCTGACCCTCCATATGTGATTACGTTCCTCTTTGTCCTCTCCCTCCGCTCTCCCATCCAAGTTCTCTGACTCACATGATTATTTTCTTCTCCCTCCCAAGTGGGATTGAAGCATCTTCACTTGAGCACTTCTCGTTAACCTTCTTGTATTCTGTGAATTATATTCAGATATTCTGTACTTTTTTGGCTAATATCCAAAGTGTAACATTTTTATTCATATAGAATTAGTAAAATAAGTGTGGATGAATAGTCACTTAAAGCCACAGAGTACCCTAGTAACTAGGTGAGGTGAAACCTAGCCTTATGTTGACAGAACCCAAGCTTCTCAAAACTGGTGTTCTTTCTTCTACCAACTCTACTCGAAAATGCTCACAAATTTTATTCCGTATAACCTTTTAACTTATAACATTTGTTCTTTATATTTTATGAATATCTCCAATGACGTTAAATTATCATTAAACACCACTTAAAATTGTTACAATTTTTGAAGGACAAGAACCATGCAAGACTGGGTAAAACCCAATTTGTGATTTTTGTGAGTTTAGGTGAAATCACCTGAACTATGACAGAGAAAGTTATTAGTAATACTTTTAAATTTTCTTAATAGGTGATGTATTTGCATCAATTAGGCAAGGAAGCTTCGTCAATTAAATAAAACTAAGCTTCTCTTTGTAAGGCCAACTTTGATTTTGGTGTCTTCAGTATCTCTGGGGAGAACTTTCCTGTCCACAGTTTGAAATACTTTCCCTCTTTCTCCTGCACATTTATCACGATTACAGCAATGCGTCCATTTTCCTTTGTTCTTTTTTGGTGCGTGTGACTTCTTTGCTGCATTTCTCCATTATTTTATGTTAAGGGCAAAAGATTGAGCAGTTTGCTGTGACTACCCACCACTGAAGCAGTTATGCTAATCAAGATTAAGCATGTAGTGATGCAATGCCTATTTCTTCTTGAAATGAAGACACACTCTGTTATGAGGTAAAAAAAGGAGGCAAATATGCAAAATATGCACAATGTCGAACACTCAACAAAGACAGTAATTTACAGTAAGAAATAAATCCTAATTATTCATATAAGACAGTATTTGGGGAAACTATTTTTCTTCAAAATAATTTAAGAATCTTTTGATAGGGAACTGGTGGTTATTTATATAGGAAGATGAGGAATAATCTAAAGTTATTATCTAAAATATATTAATGTCTACAAAAGAAAAGTAAAATCAAGATGGAATGTATAAACACAACTTATTAAGAGAAATATTTTCTTTTAATATCTATGCTTTAATATGGTCAAGACTCCATGTTTCCTAACTATATCGTTAGATTTTATTGCATATTATTCACAGTCATTGAAGGTATAATTTGTCCATTTTAAAATGCTAACAAATAAAGGTGGCACAGCAAAGTTTGGAACAATTGCCTTTAATCCCATATCCTTTGGTGGGTCTACAGCTCATTGATGCAAAATATTAAACTATTGAACAAGAAAATAGATTCTATGCAAGAGATATTTTTCTTTAAAGATAGGAAATTTGCAGGACAAAAGACAATATTGTCTGAGGATAAATATCCCAAGAGCAACTGAGGAAACAGCATGACTTCCTGAGGAAAGTTTTCAAGAAAACTGATTTAATGTTGACATAAAAGCTTATGAAATTAACTGTAGAATAAAAACTCCATTGGGTCTATATTTCGTTATTATTTCACTTAATCAAAATTGTTGCCTTGAATAGTTTTGTTGGTTCATTATGATTTAGGATAATGCTGTTTGTGTCTGTCGTTTGGACTCTTTATGCTGAAGTAAACCTCATATTTCCTCTAGAGTTTAGTAGAACAGAAATGAGCATATCAACAGGTAAGGCCATTTCCATACTTAAAGCATAGAGACGGATACCTTATTGTTTTGTGGTATTTTGTATTGTAATATTGTAGCATGAGGAATTTTAATGCTTTCTTTTTTTTGTACATTCCCTTTTGGTATGTTATTTGTATTTCCTTTTTGTATGTTCAGGTAATTAGAAGTTTGTGTCACTCTGTCAGAATGGGAACAAAGTCATTTGGTTAAATTTGGAAGTAGAGTTGAAGTAACATTACTGTAATATTTTCCTCACATTCCCTACCTTTATTTGATCTGTTAAAGTGATTTAGAAGCATTTTCGATTTTATGCACAAAGTATGCCAGTAGGTGGTAGTAGTATTTTCTACAAGCAATACAATACTATTTTCTTTAGCCAATAATCCAAGAACAGAGGCCATTCTAGGATCCTCATATTTTCAACAATATGTTGACTTCAGGGACACTGTTTTCCAAGTGATAGTTTCTTCCTGTGTTTAAAAGTAAAACTCTGCATTAGAGTCTGCAATGCAGGGTGGAAAGAAAATCCTATAGTATGTTTGGAGGCGTGTATTTAATTCCACTGCATTGACCATTACATTTTTCTTTTCTAATAGATGTCATCCATTAAATTAGAAAATTGAAGTTGAAGATTAAAGGTTAGATATGCATATGTGCGTAGTAAGTGATTTTAACCATATTTTCTCCTTCATCATGGCTCATTTGCATTGTGAATGCCCTGAGAGAAACAGATTTCGTGGGCTCTTTGCTGTATTTGTTGATCCTACAGAGTAATTCAAAGAGTCTGATTGTGTATTCAGATATCACTGCGTATAATACTGTGAGTTTGGGATTTCCAGTTACTATGAATGATAAAACTTTCCTATTAAATGTACAATTCTCCCATTGTTTATAGATATGTGAAAAGACACTTTGGTGGAATATTCACAAATAGAGTTAGGACATGGAACAAAGCAGGACACAGTAGTTTGATGGATAGCATGAAAGGTTTAAAGTCTAAAAAGTCCTGCCAGATAGGAGCTTGAGTTTGCCATGTGGTAGTTGACAGTATGATCTAAGATTTAAGATTTATGAATGTTTAAAGGGTTTTTGTTACTTCGTTTCATCCAGCTTTTGTATTGACTCAATTTTATTTTTTAGAAATCAGTAACTGGAAGAAAAAAAAACAGATAGTTTACAAATGAACAAAATCTGTAACTTTGGATACAAAGATTGGGAAAAGAATAGTTGAGAAACATTGTCTACTCAGTCTCCTCCTTTGCCTGACAGCATCACCTGGGAACTGACCAGAAATGCAGAATCCAAGACTTCACACCCTGAGAGCTTTCTCAGTCACATCTGCATCTTCCCAAGATTCCTTGTGGGGTCTGCATTCATGTCAATGTTTATGAAACACTGGTTGAGAAAATTTCAAGCTAATAGAATCTGCTCTTGCTTTTCTTAATAAAGGGCCGGCAAAACCTGAGTGGTGTTTTTGTGATTCACACAACCTAAGTGAGGACGTTGTCTTCACCATAAATTTCCTGCACTCAAATTCTTGTTTTCCCACTGCCACATTTTTGCATAGGGATTCTGTGTGTACTGCAATAAAGCATTTTTTAATCAACCAAACCACAACAGCAACAAAATCCTGGACAGATGGCCAAGAAGAAGAACAAATTCAAGATCAAGCTGCAATTTTAGGGATGACTGAATCTTAATGGTTTAGTTTGTTCTTCCCCTGCATTGGCACCCAGTGGCAATGTCCTCACGAATCATACTTCCATCAGAACTTGGTGACTCAAGTGTCCTGGGAAGCTTTGCTCATAAAACTAGTGTTGCAGTTCTTCTTCTGAAGCTGAAAGCAAAACATCTCAGACAAGGCTAAGCAACCAAATTTTGAAAATGCAGTTATCAGCAGTGTAATAGAAGCCAATAAATCTTATAAGCAGGAAGAATCCTCACTATCCTACAAGGTTTCCTGTTCAGTTGAATTCAATGCTGCTCCAAACACATTAGACGTATTTTGCAGAAATTTTAGTAAGTTACTACTAATAGGACTACCCATTCAACAAAATTAATATAACCAATTTCCAATTTTTAAACATTTGCAATGAAAGTTTTCAATAGTGACTGGACTCTGGTGTTAATATTCTACATAAAGGGCTCCTATTTTTCAAAGTTATGAAGCATGCGTAATTTATTAATTCATATTTATTCATCTATAACAATATTTAATCACAAACTATGCATAAGACATCATCTAAAAACATAAAGCAAATGGAGAAAAAGAAAAGTACTATGTGTGTATGCTGGATTCCAGTAGGAGATACTCGATGTAGATCCATGTGGAGAGGAAATACAAATGAGTAAGTTCAGTGATCAAAATGGAATCCAAATCTCAGATGAAATTTCTGTGTAGTGACCAGTTGAGAGCTACTTTCTAAAATGGATGTAGGACACTGAAAAGACTTAAATTAATTGTTTTGGTCATTTTGATTGAAGGAAAGTCTGTAGAAGTAAAAAATTTCTGATATTCAAAAGTTGCTCAGACCAGCTATTAGCACCATAGGACTCCTCTTTATGGAGATTTAGTTAACTCAAGCCTCAGACCCTGTTCTACCAGTAATCTATACAATTCTTCGTGCTTCTACACTAAGTTCCTTTCTGAAATTGAAAAACAAGGTAAAGGAAAAAAAAACAAACAAAATTCTATGTCATGTTCTATTCGATAACATGACAGAATTAGGAGATGTTAAAGCAGTTATAGTATTAAATCTCAATGAAAGCAAAGGGATGAAGAAGTTTGCTAAGTAGCTTATTTGTAGCCTACCTTAATAGAAATCTGAGACATGGCTAACAAAACTGTCTTTTGAATGAATTGGGAGAAAAGATGCAGTGAAAAATTACATTCTGAATATTTCTCCATCAATACTCAATCAAAAAATATCAGGATGAGCATCTGGTATTACTTCTTGTCCCTAGGACCACTTTCCAGTGTTCCTAGGTACACTCATCATAAAACATTGCCTGCTAGAAATGAGAAAGGAGAATTTCCATTAATACTGTCATACTGAATTTCATTCAAATGTAGTCAATGAAACAGGCAAAGACCAGTGCTGTTTAAGTCATGTTTTACTTTTCTTTGTGGAAAGTTAAAGGTAAAATAGAGGCAGTAATTTATAGTAATTTGATAAATACATTGATATCATCAAGGAACTATTACTCAGACTTTGCAATTCTCTTGCAATACATTACAAGGTTCTACATGAAGCATCTGGTCATTTAAATGTAAGTACAGGCATATTCATATACATATTTACACACAACATATTTGTCTGTATAAGCACATCCATAGCATTTAATCTACCATTTTATGAATATTTTGTGGTGAACTATACTTATACACTGACTTCTTTAGTGTTGGCATGAGCAGAAATCTCCTATTATATAAAAGTCGGAAATGTAATAACATATATTCTTGGAAATTAAGGCAGAAGTACGTATATTAGCTTATGAAAGAAACACACGATGTGAACAAAAACCTTTGGAGTTAGTTTAGCCAGCAGTTCTGCCTATGTTCCCAGAGTGTAACTCTATGACTTTCAGTTTAACAGCATTTTAGTTTCCAGAAAGTCTTTCTTTAAGTGTGTACTTTCACAGAACCTCTAAACTTCATTGGCTGATTGACTGTCAGCCGGAGGCAAAAGCACAGTGACAAATTATCAGATAGTATAAGGATTGGTATAGGATAAGATAGATAGTATAAGAATTGGTAAGAAATGAAGGACTTCTAGGTCAAGTTGGACTTCCATCATGGATAGAATGGAATAGGATGAAGTCACTGAGCATCCTTTTTGCAAATCCTCTGTTGGAAGCAGTAAATTCCTATGGGGGTTTAAATGACTAAAATCAAAGAAATGATATTGTGCTTTAATTTTTTCAGTCTTATTGGAGTGCAGATAACTCTGCAGTCACAAACCCTGTGTGTTCTCCAGAGGCTCAGCAAATGGGTATTTCCTTGAGGCCTTGTATCAGAATTGGAATCTAAAAAGGAAGTGGAGGAGGCCTGGGGGTGGAATCATGAGATTATGACTAAGGTAGGCAGACCTTAAAAGTCACTGTGCAGGAAACAATAAAGTCACAGAACTATGTGTTTGTGCAGCCTGCTGTGTGGGAGTAGAAGACAAAGAGTCTTTTCTTGGTCCTGATTCAGACTGAATAACTGTGGAAAACAGTTGTCATCTGATAATGTAGTGGTTGATAGTGATTTTGGGAACCTGTTTTTTTTTTTTTTTTTGGTCTTTTTTTCCCTTGTGTTGAGAAATAATAAACTGGGCTTAAATAAATATGTGATTGCTTCTTTGTTTCTCTTCTGTTGACTCTGTTATTCAGTTATCATTACATGTTTCTTAAGTGGATTAATTATATATGACCTCCTATTATTTTTCATTTCTACTCTCCAGAAAAAAATAGCTTGGGATTTTATGAGTATTGGAACTAATGTCATTGCACCCTCCAAATATAGTTTTAAAGAAGCCAGGCTAATCATCCTCTGATTTTGGATATAGTCATCATTTTCAGAGTGATGAGCAGAATACATTTCCCTACAACTGCCTAGGAAAGTCACCCTTCCTGTTGACTTATTTTTTTAAGGAATGACATAATAAGCACATCCTTTGTAGCATTCTTATTGAAAAACAATATCTAATAAGAAATTCATGAGTAAATATATATAATCAAACACATAAACCTTAGGTGTTAGATTTTTAAATTTGTGGCCAAAAAAACTCTACATTTTCATAAAGTTTATAAAAACAAACATGCCCAGTTATTAAAAGATATGATCAGCTGAGAAAATATTGTCCTTAAAATATATTTATAGTAGTATAAAAAAGGAACAAATTTTTAATGCATACAATAACTACATTTATTGCTTTGTGAACTTTATTTTTATTGGACATTGATTCTTTATTATACTTCAGAAATTGTTATATATATATATATATATATATATATATATATATATATATATATATATATATTAATATTATCTCCATAGTGGTATTGTGTTACTTGCAAAGTTTTTCTGGTATATATTTGTCCTGGGCCTTTAATATGTTGTTCTGATATTAAAATATTTAATTTTTTTTTCTGGCACTAAAATTTTAACTTGGAGTCCTGAAATTGCTAGGCAGTGGATCTCCTAGTGATATATAACTGCAGCATTTTAAAATTCTATTTTATATTTTAAAACCTATTAATTTTCATTTGCAAATCCTTTCACAACTTAAAAATTTTGAAAGAATATATCTTCAGAGATTTTATATTCAAATAAAATGATTTTATTTCATTTTATATAGACATTTAACCAGCAAGAAAATTTTGGCACTAGATAACAATATATATCTACTTATCTGTCTAAAACTACTATAGCACATTAATGAGTAAGAATTAATTTGAAAAACTATTGATGCTATTCTTTGTATGCTAGTTTAGCTGGGGTTTATTCATTTTTACCAAAACATATTTTTATGTATTGACCTATTTCTAAACTTTATAGTTATCTATACTTCAAATCTATGCAGGCCTTCAAATTATTTTAATGTTTTCCAACTCAAGATTCTCTGAACATTTTAAGAAATAAGGTGATATTGATGGACTATTTTTTTAATTTTCTATTTTCAAGTAAAATATTTTTACTGATTATTTGAACATTAGATACATGTATGCAAGGTGATTTGATCACATTCATGTTGCAATATCAGCATCCATCTCTTCCTACCCTCCACATTCTTGTAGTTCTTTAGCTTCTCCTTTTGTTTATAGCCCTTTGAAACTAATTTGTTCATACATTACTATGGACTCATGTATAGAGCATCATTAACCGGCCATGTACCATATTCCAAAAAGAAGAATCTGGCTCTCGCTGCCCCTGTTGCTTCGGCTCTCACTGTCTTTCTCAGCATGCACCCACACTTACTAACTCTTCAGCTAGGAGTGGTGGACCATGTGTTCTCACCCCATCAATATTGAAATATTGATTAGCTTGATCTTCTCCCGGTCAATCATAGCTGCTGTGAGTCATGAATACAAAGTTTCTCTTATGATTTTATTTTGCTGTAGTCCTCCTCTCTTGTCATCTTTCTGCTTTAACTTCCTCAGTAATCTCTGAGCCTCAAGATGAGGAAAAATGATATAAATGTCCCATATATGTCCAAAAAATGCTATCTATATTTGTTCTCTGAATTTGGATCCATGGCATAATGATAAGGTTTACCTGATGGAAACTGAGAGCTATACTAACTAATCTATAGATATGGAGACACATATTTAGAAGGCAAATAGAAATTATGTCCATTTATTAAAATAATAGTAATAGGTGCACCCCTTAGACTTGAGCTTCCAAAACATCTTTTCTTGATTAGATTTACAGTACTAGGAATGACTTTCCTTCTGTAGAGGGGGCATTAAATCAAATAAGAAAGTAGTTGGTTATACCCATAATATTCATGTCATTTTAACACCTATTTAAACGAATATTCTCTCCAGCTGCTCACATAGTACTTTGTATTAATATAAATGTTGGTTAGCCGTAAGGAAGCTTCTAGCTCAGTTCCAGGTTGATTTTAAACATTTACAGACAATCTAATTAGTCTTTTCATTTTAAATTAGTGAATTTTGAGAATAATATATCTTAAGTTGGCCAAATACTAAACCAAAATAAATTTCAAGTCTGAGCTTCGGAAGAGACACATTAGTGAAGTTATATGCCCATCATTACTCAAGAGACCAGAAAATTATGGATCTCAAATTAGAATCCTTCTGCAATTACAATTTTCCAGTCTGAATGTTTACTGAGTAAATTCTATGGTTTGTTTGCTTAAAAGTAGCCTAGTATGGGGCCCCTTGCTTATAACAGTTTCTCCCTGGTTCTGTGAGAGACAATGTTTGTTGACTGAAACGTGTTCCCTTGTCACACTCTTGCCATAGCATGCTGTCCTTGAGATCTAGTAACAAATATTAATACCTCTTGATATTGCTGTTGTAGAATGAGTAGCCTGAATGAAATGGGTGATGTTCTGCTGCTGAATGATATGTTGTGCAGCAAAACGGCTTCAGAGTCTCTTTCCAAATGGGTTATTGTTCATGTTGAAATGACTATGTCACTGTTTTAAGCCAAAAATAAATGTTCTCTTTCCATGGTTTACTTCAAACTTACTAATGTTTCTTCACCCAAACTTTTCTAATATTTATCACTTTTGTGATATGTCTGTTTCATCATATGGTCAATATTTGCCAAATTCAGACATGCAAACTAAAAGCAATTAACAGAGAACAAAAAGACAAAAACTGTATAATTGATCAGAGATGAAACAGGGCTGATTATAAGTTTTCTAAGAGAAAAAAGTGGTACAACCATGTGGGCACTAAGACTCATTTATTTTCAGTAAAATGACTGTAGCCATAAAATTATCACTATCAAGAAATGATCGAAGCCCAATATCTATGTCACTTATTATTGCAACTAAAATGCTTTTGAGAACTCACTATTGTCAGAAAGAGATGATGACCCTATAAGCCCATCCCATAGGTTCCCTGATAACCTTTGCATATCTACACAAAAAATAACTTCATAGTCAAGTCTAGGGCATCCTGACAGCACTACATGTATGTTTGTCTTTAATTTTTGAATGAATATACAGATACTATTCTCATATTTGTAAACTAATTTATAATAGTGACTGTTCTTATATCTGTGAATATGCATTCCTCTCATGAACAGATTTATTCATCTCTCACAGGAGAAAGCAATATTTGAAAAGCAAAATGTAATGTAAAAACAAACTATTGACTTTGCAAATATAATATACAACAGTCCTAAGACTTCTAATTTTAGTGTGTTTTTATGACAAAATAATAATCTTAGAAACCTAGTTCCTCATTTCAAAACAAAGTGGAGAAAAAAGAAAACAGTTTTACCATAATTTTCATACCATATTTCAGTGTTATGTGACTTAAAACATATAATATGTTAAACATGAAAATGAGACATTATAAGCAAATTCAGGTGAACCTTGGCCAAGTTTGTCTCAGTATTACCTCTGGTGCCTTCGTAGTTTGAATATCTGAACAAAAATAAAGGTCTTTCTCGGTGTCAGGTTAGGCAATCCCCAACAAAGCATGCCTACTATATTCAACAATGACCTATCTCTGTTTTGGCAAGTTTGTACAAATAAATGTTTGATTGGCAGATCACTATTTTACCAAATCTTGATTCCTGGGTCCTGTCACATTCTCCAAAATCCAGGGTTTTCTGCTTTGACTGCTGTAGTTGCAAATAGAAATGACATACAGATACTGTCCTATTGACCTACTGCATGAGAACAAGCTTGATTTCTATGATCATAAGTTCAGAATATGTGGAGTGATTCTAAGTGCTCAAAGCAAGGGAATTGGAAGAAGGCACTAACAATTCTTTTTTGCAAATACTTTAGCACAAATGCAGATTTATGAGCTACATATGTGTTTTGTTTTTACTCAGGGTTATAACTAGGGACACCTGTAAGACAGAGTGAAATGGGGAGAATTAAAAATAAAATTCTTCATTTTTCAGGAAGTAAAAGTATAATAATAAGCTGCATTTCAGGGATTGTCAAGGACTATTTTATGAGATGCTAAAATACCCCCTTTTCTGAAAAATGTTTTATCATTTAGCTCATGTGATTTCACATACAGTACGAAGACTGAAATATAACAGTGTTTAAAAATTCTTTCTGTATTTGCAACGGAAATGTTGAGCTAAGTGTAGAATTTGTGGGATCAGTTAGCTTATAAATAATGATCCTTTATGTTGGCATTGGGAAATCCCAGTTCCCACAGCTAGTTCAATAAAGCAATTAATATCAATAAACGTTGAAGAAAGCAAATCTCTGTTCGCTTTTGTCTGGATTAGTTAACATGAAAAAACAACTATCCTTTTCCTAAAGCCTTTAACCTTATAAAAAGATAAATAAAATATTTTGACACATTTCTATTGTCATACAGTCTGCTTTTAATAAGAGGATTCAACTTTCTCCTACTTCCAGAATATATATGATGTGGCTTTGATTTTAGCCCAAACACTTGTCAGAATACTGTACTGTTTCTATATCCTTAAATGTAGTTTCGGCTTAAATAATGTATTTAAAGGAAACATGTTTTTCTTTTAATACCCATATGTAATGTTCCAACAATATAATGCATATATATATCGTACATTATACCCATATCTTCATTATCTATAGCAGTTGCTGGAGACCAAGGGATTCTATGACAAAGCCCTATTCCTGTGAATTCTTAAATGCAACCTATGTAATAAGAAGGTAATGCTTAACACACCTCACAGATGGATAAGGGTTTGGAAATTCAAATAGTAAATGCATCAGTACACCAATGTCAGGAAATGACTCTGAACTCTCACTGAATTTGGCTACATCATTTGTGATTACATACAAGCAGTAAAAAAGCTGAAAATATATTATCCTGTGGTGTCCAAGAAATGTGGCAATAAGGTAAGAGTTGAAATGTATTATTGCTCTAAGAAACCCATGGCTCATATTTGATTTATAACACACCCAGTGTTGTCAGAGTTGGCACCACACACTGCTTGACAATATGGTGATAACATACTACAAGGGTTGGCCCTGCCAATTCTAACACCTTCATTTTACTAGCAATGAAATTTAAAACAAACTTTCAGTATTGCTATAATATAATACAACTTCACCCATTCTCAAAACTGAGAGATCCAAAGTTCATGTTGATAACTTCAGGTAGAAAGGCTAATTTTTAATATACTTAACTAAGTATTTGAATACATAATCATTGGACTTAAATACATTATGTACAGTTAAAATTTATGGGAGGAGGTTAATTACTAGCCCTTAAAAGTGGAAATAGTTCAATTTTGGAAATGAGAAGCTAGTACAATGTCCTAAACTTTAAACTCATAAACGTAGACTATATTATTACTCTCATTATGATAGTTTAACTCTATTCTATACTATTCCTGGGAATAAATAAAATAATATTTCTTACAATAAAATTATATTTTACAAATTATATTTATACTTTGTATTATAATAAAACTTGTAAATGCTTTGCACAGTTGTTGAAGTTTATGTTTATATTACTGAAAGGAAGTTTTAATGTGGAGGAAGGAATATTATGAACCAAAGTTTACTGTGGGACAATGCTCTTACTAAGATTTAGATAGTTTTCAGCTTTATCAATTTTAAATGAATTATTTTATTTTTAATTATGTGTACTTCTGCCAAAAGGAAGTGGGAATGGTATGTGTTTGCGAATGCAATTACCTATAGAGGGCAGAAGAGAGAGGTAGATCTCTGGAGTTGGAGTTTCTGGCTTTTGTCAGCATTGTGTAGATGCTGGAGATCAAGTTCTGGGTCAATTTTAAGAGGAACAAGGGCTATTCGCTATGAAGACATCTCTCTAGTCTCAGCTCTTGTGCTTTTTGAAAATAACTGTGTATGTTTTATCGCATAAAACAGTATTGTTTAATGCATTGTGTATGTGTGTGTGTGTGTTTGTGTGTGTGTGCATATATATATATATATATATATATATATATATTATTTTCCAAACAAAGTTTAAAGGTGGTTATATTATACTTATATTCATAACAAGGGGTTAATAATACAACACATTTCTTTAATCTGGAGATAATTGTAGCTTATCTCATAACTGTACGAACTTCTTTGGAGAGGATCTCTTGCATTACTGATCTAGTTGCCCTGGAAGGTATTGACATCATCAGGAATGTTATCACTGAACAACTCCCTGATGAAATTCATCATGCCAAGTTTCATTTGTACTTGTATGTCTGTGTGCTCCCTTAGATCTCCATTGTTCTGTCATCTGTTCTAGTCCATGCCTCTGCCATAATAGGAAGGACCCTGAAGAATTCAATTTTATATTTGTTTATAAAAATTCCTACTTCATATGCAAGCCACCCTAGCTCCTGTAAATCACTATTTCTACCTTGACCACAGTTGTATTGTCAGCTGTGCAATACAGTGAAATCAAAGAAACAAAAGTTATTTTATATTTTGCTTTTTTCCATGTCCCTAAAAGCCTCACTAGATTCCATGTGTGTTTCAGTGCCCATTGTAGAACAATGCTCTTGTTTTCTTTGCTGTCTGTTACCTATGAGTCAGTTGTGCCCAATGTTTTCAAGTAGATTGAATATTTTCCATTTAATGACTACAGAATATTTTCCATTTAATGACTACATTAGCTATTCATCAACTGCTGCATTTATCACAATGGTTGTTTTCAAGTGGCATTTCTGTGATATTGTGATGCTTCCAAGCAAAGGGCATCGATGCTGCCTGTGCAGATGAATCACAGAGATCACACGAACCACTTCCTTTAAATTAAAAGCTAAAAGTCACTTTTATAATGAGAGAGGTGAGAAAAAGGTGTCTAGGTTCGTGTTTATAAAATCTGTGGTAAAAATGAATCTTCTATGAATTTTTAAGAAATGAAAAGGGAGTTCATGATGGATTTGTCACTATCTCAAATGAAAATTTAAAGACACAATGGAAGAGAATGGCATAGTTAACCCCTGGTGATCAGGCCTCACTTAAGAACCATAACCCATGTCCCACCATTAGGGTAGGATAACTGATTCAAAAATTTTAAAAAATTGACTATTTTATGATGTAGAAAGGTACTTGTCTTGTGTTTGTTGCTAGTTTGGGCTATTCTGCCACAGATAGAAGTATGTTCCTCTTGTTAATGAATTTAATGAGAATCATTCTGTTAAGAGAATATACTATATATGAGTAGCTTAAAATTAAATATGGTACTCCATGACCCAGCATGTTTAGTCTGTAGCTTTATTATTCTTTTTACTTTTTGTTGTAGCTTTGTCTTTTCTTTCCTTCTTGTGTGTTACTGTTGTGTGTGTGTGTGTGTGTGTGTGTGTTAGTTCTGTTTTCAAACAGAGGATTTCGTAGTATAATTGAAGTTTCTCTTGTTTTTCTATTTTTTTTTACTTGTAGCAGACTTAATTTTGTATAAATTATGTTGTCTTATTTAATACATATACAGTTAGAACAATTATGTCTTCTGGGTAGATAATTCTTTTATCATTTTATAATGATCTTTATTGCCTTTAGTAGCTTTATTCCCCCCATGAAGTCTGCCTAATCTGATGTTAGTACAACAGGACTGTGCAGTGTTGTTCCCAGAAGTCATTGGTTATTAAATGAAAAGCCCAGTGACAGGCCTAAGATACTTCTTAATGACTTGTTTGAAAAGGATGCCCAAGATCCCTCTCAAAACAATGAAATCTAATGCAACAGCATTTTGGATTCCCACCAGAAACAAATGGTAAGACCCCACTGCTAATAACACTGTACACTTTAGTTGTAGGGCTTAGAATAAAACAAGTTTGAAATAATCCAGAGATTTGTTTTCCAGGCTGACTATATTATGAAGGTCTCTAATGTGAGAATATCATCAATGGTATTGTCTTGTGGTAGACCTTGCATACAAACCTGCCAGGTAAGATGAGCTAACTAGTACAATACTGGTATATATGTTATTGAAGTAACCAAACACCTGATTCGATTTGAGTCCTGCACCATTGGAGGAAGTACTGTAAACCTGGTCAAAATCCCATAGCCATGCAGACCGTAAACCTTAAGAGATGGAGAATATAATGTTGTTTTTTTTGTTGTTGTTGTTGCTTTTGTTGGTTTTGGGGGGTTTTAGTTTGTTTGTTCGTTTGTTTGTTTGCTATATGAGCATGTTTTCAAAATGTCTTATAATTATTTTGTTTATTCACATGGATTAGGGCTATTCTTAACCTTAACCTTGATCAATGAAACTCCTGATTGAATGGGTAGTAGTTAACCCACAGACTTCTAAATGGTTAAAGTGCTGAGACTAATTGACTTTTGAATCTTTAATCCTAAGTGAGTCATTTATTTTCGTTCCTGTATCATGTATGGGACACTGGGAACATCTTAGAAGAAGGAGCAGAAAGAAAGTAAGAATCAGAGGATGGGAAAGAGTGTTGTGAAATGCTGTGTTCTGGACATGACATCATAACTGTATTCGCAAATGTCTATACTCATAAAACTGTAACAACATTGAGTGTAGTAACATTCTAGCATGAACAACAGAGATGTACACTAGGCTAACCCTACACAGGAAAATTGTCAATTGAACTGCTACAGATGACAGATTTTTTTCTATTCTTTTCTGACTTTTTGTGATTATAATATATAATTACATAATTTACTCTTTTCCCCTCCAATTTCTCCCATATTCACAGCGTCTTTTTCTTGAATTGTTTATATTGTAATAGTATATATGTATATGTATGTTTATAATTGTTTATATTGTTATAAATATTGTTTATATTGTTATATAATATATATCATATATTAATATATTTATATATTAATTTCACTTCCATGCAGATTCAAGCAGCCCTAATTATATTCAATGGCATCCACAAAAGACAGAACATTTAGAGATAGTTGTTTTAGAAAGAAGTGTGCCAAAAGGAGTTGGGAGAGGATAAATGAGAGCAATTAGGTGCAGTAAATATTGTGAAAAAATGTATGTGGAATTGTCAAATAATAAGTAAGAATTACGTTTTAAAGAGAAATGACCTTAGAGGTAATATATTACTTCTCTCAGGCTATCTTCATGTGCTTGTTTTAAGCAGTTTAATTACAATGTGTGTAGATGTAATTATGCTTTGTTTACCATCTTTGATTTTCTGTTATCTTCTTCATTCTAAATATTTAAATGTTCAATGAGTTCTAGGAACTTTTTAGGATTGTTTATTTAGATATTCTTTGGGATGTTCTGTTTCTTGTCTTTCTGGAATGCCGATGAGGCAAGTGTTAGAAAATGTCCTTGTGCGGCAGTACTTTGCAATTAATCCATGTTGTTCTCTTGACTAATTTGCTTCCTCTGACCATATTTCCATCTATTAATCTGTCTTCAAGCTTACTGACTGTATCTTATCATTGACATTTTACCACTATCGTCGTTGAAGATAATTTTTTATCATTAACCGTATTTTGTCGGGGGGGTGCTTTTTAATTTTGTTTAATACTTTTTATAACTGCTAATTTTTACTTTGGATTTCTAATATTTCCACTGAAGAGGATTTACAGTTCCTTGTCAGCAATCCTTTTTCATATTGTCATTAAACCTTGGCCAGAAAATTATGACATAACTTCGTTTTGGAATCCTTCTGTTGTTTTTAATTATAAACTTTGTGTTTTTCCTATTTTTTGATATGATTTAAGACTTCCAAAAGTAAATCTTTTACTTTTGTAAAACATTTTAACTATTGTATCTGGATCTTAATTAAGCATGCCATTAGATAGTCAACTGTTTAGTATTAGAATTTAAGTTCTGACCTACAGTGGGAGATTATTGCATTAATAAATATTTAATATTTTGAGGACTTGATCAACCTTGCTTTTCTGTTATCATGTTTATTTTGTCTCACTGCAACAAATTCATGCAGTCCTGGGGTAAAAGCTTCCCTATCTTTGGATTTGATGCAATAAAGGAGTTCTCAGTCTACAGAAACAAAGAGTACTCTTACCTGTGGTAAGAGAAATTCTGATGCTGTGACACATGGTATCTCTCAGTACAGAAGAGAGACCAAGGCCAATGAGCAAGGTCAACAAGGATACTAACTGTCTTGCACTTGAATCTGTTTTCCTGATGTTTGGTGATTTGCCTGAGAGGTTTCTCATCCAGTAAGATAAGATTCAGAAGCCTAAGACACCTATCAACCTTATCTTCTGTTAATATGTTGGATTCTAGAAAGTGTGAAGATTGATGCTATTATTCCATTTGCTGTTGAGAGATGTATCATCAGGCATCTTAGTGAAAAGAAGAGAGATGGGATTCTGTTACCTTGTATCTCTAAGTGGGTTGTTATGAGGACAGTGTAATTTTGCAGATTCAAACACAAGTTTATAAATGAAATAATCTTGGGAAAAAGAGACATGGAAGTAAGAATAGGGCTGATAGTGAGTGTGAAAGTTAATGTGTTCAAAGACATTTCAGAGAAAGATTAATTTATTAATATAAGTAAGAAATAGCACATAGAATATATATCTAAAGGAAAAAACAGATAATTATAAACCACATATTTTGACAAGTTTAAAGTTAGAACAGTTATTTAAGATTAGTTTTGATAATTTCAACAAATCTTTAAAATCTTGGTCAGGATAAATTAACAGAAGCTAACTATAAGCAACAAGCTTTTGAATCATGCAATTTCATGTTTATGATATCTAAGATGCTAAATGATTTTAAAAATTCAGAATAACATAGTCAATTTTTGGATACTAAAACAAAATTTCACAATTTACATGATACACATATAAAGACATAATAAATATAGAACAAAAATGAAACAAGTTAGAAAATATATTGAAGACCAAATAGAAGAAGGTCACATATCATTATTGACTTGATAGAGAAAAAGGCAGTGCTCCATTTTGGAGAATAAATACCTTCAATAAATAGTGTTCAGGCAATTTAATATTCAAATGATAAGTACAAAGAACTTTGGCCAATATTTTACCATTTCTTCAAAGGCCTATCTCAGATAGATCATAATCTAAATTTGAAAGATAATATGCTACAGAAACACAGGAAAGAACTTTCATGAACTTGAGACAGGCAAAGATTTCTTAAGCAGAATATAAAAGCACTAATCATAAAGGAACAGATTTGTAATTTGCGCTATATTAAAATTTAAAACTTCTGTTCATCATATGACAATATTAAAGAGAGAAAAGGCAAGCTACAGAGTGGGAGAAGAAATTTGCAATGCATATATCCAACAAAAGACTCTTACACAGAATGTACAAAAGACTCTTACAATGGCATTGTAAAGACTGACAACCCATTTGAAAAACTGTCAAAAGACTTAAACAGCACATTACAAAAGAGATTATATAACTTGTCAATAAGCATATGGAAAGTTACTCAACATTATTACTCACCAAGAAATTGAAACTAATACCAAAATGAAGTATATTACATATCTATCACTAAGTGAAAAATTAAAAAACAAAGAAGATACCAGAGTTGTTGTGAAACTAGAACTTTCATACAAAACACTTGACAACCGCAATTTCTTTTTGACTTTGAAAAATATGTGGAGGTCCCTATAAAAATGGCCATACTTGTAATCTTGCAATTCCAGCAATTATGCCCAAGGCTATATATAAGCAAACTCATTTCCCAAAATGCATGCAAGAGAGAATGATAGCTAGATTTTTTTCATTGTAGATCAAAACAGGAAACAACTCCAATGCCCATCAACAGAAGATTAAGTGAATAAACTGCAGAATAGTTATATGTAGTAACATGATATACTCAATAAACAACAAACATATTTCTACCAAATACAAGGCAATAACTAATGTAGAACAAAACAGAGTCATTAAGTATGTACAGTATACAGTATCAATATTCTAGAAAAAAAAAGAACAAACCAAACTATAAGATCATTTAAATAATTGTTTATCTCAGATTTCACTTACTGAGATTGGACATAACAAAGATTTCTCAGTGTTCTGCTAAGGAAATAAAATAAATATTTCTCGGTATTTATTGATCAACTTTTCATGAATCCTACTTTAATTAGTTGCTGAAGAAATACACATTTATAGTCTTTAAATTTTTATCACAGCTAATTTTAAGTAACTACTAAATTGTGGAAAAGAGGCACTAATAAGCATTGATTTCATAAATGCTCAGTTCAAAGCACAAAGTACATAATACACGATTAAAGGTGAGAGGATGAACTTTTGAAGGGAGTTATAGCAGGGTACTTATATTAGCAATTATATTTCATCCACAAATACAAATTGAAACATTTCTTTCTTTCAAGCTACTCTGTATCTTGGAGACGTTTATTATTGCTATCAAGAAACACTGTGATCAAAGCAACTTGGAAAAGAAAGGATTTATTCAGCTTACACTTCCACATCACAGTTCATCATCAAAGGAAGTCAGGAAAGGAACTCAATCAGGGCAGATACCTGGAGGCAGAAGCTGATAAAGAGGCAATGCAGGGAGGCTGATTGGCTTGTTCAACCTGCTTTCTTATAGAAACTAGGACCACCAGCACAATGGAAGCAACCATAATGGACTGCATCCTCTTTCATCAACGACTATTAGAAAAATGACGAAAATAGTAACCTTCTTTCATCAAATCCAAAACTAGATAACCACTCAAACATAAAGATAGCGTCAAGAATAGCAGGTGGCAATAATCACTTCCTTAAAATCTCTTAATATCGATGGTCTCAATTCCCCAATAAAAAGACATAGACTAACAGACTGGAGACATAAGCAGGACCCAGCATTTTGCTGTGTGCAGGAAACGCACCTCAGTGTCAAAGACAAACACTACCTCAGAGTAAAAGGTTGGAAAACAATCTTACAAGCAAATGGTCCAGGAAACGAGCTGGAGTAGCAATCCTAATATCAGATAAAATTAACTTTCAACCTAAAGTCATCAAAAAAGACACGGAAGGACACTACATACTGGTCAAAGGAAAAATCCACCAAGAAGAACTCTCAATTCTGAACCTCTATACTCCAAATGCAAGGGCTCCCTCATTTGTAAAAGAAACATTACTAAAGCTCAAAGCACACATCGCACCTCACACAATAATAGTGGGTGACTTCAACACCCCACTCTCTGAAATGGACTGATCAGGAAAGCAGAAACTAAACAGGGACACAGTGAAACTAATTGAAGCCTTGGATGAAATAGATATTATATATATATATATATATGATTTTATCCTAAAGCAAAAGAATATACCTTCTTCTCAGCACCTCATGGTACCTTCTCCAAAATCGACCATAAAATTGGTCACAAAACAGACCTCAACAGATATAAGAAGATTGAACTAATCCCACGCCTCCTATCAGATCTCTATAGAATAATGGTGGTCTTCAATAGCAACAAAAACAACAGGAAGCCCACATACATGTGAAAGCTGAGCAATGCTCTACTCAATGATATCTTGGTCAAGGAAGAAAGAAAGAAAGAAATCAAAGACTTCTTAAAATTTAATAATAATAAAGGCACAAAATACTCTAATTTATGGGACACAATGAAAGCAGTGCTAAGAAGAAAATCCATAGCCCTGAGTGTCTCCAAAAAGAAACGGGAGAGAGCACAAACTAGCAGCTTAATGGCACACCTGAAAGCTCTGGAACAAAAAGAAGCAAATACACTCAAGAGGAATAGAAGACAGGAAATCAACAAACTCAGGGCTGAAATCAATTAGAAACAAATAAAACTATACAAAGAATCACCAAAACTAGGAGTTGGTTCTTTGAGAAAATCAACAAGATAGATAGGCCCTTACCCAGACTAGCCAGAGGGCATAGAGAGAGTATCCAAATTAACAAAATCAGAAACGAAAAGGTAGCTATAACAACAGAAACTGAGGAAATTCAAAAAATCATCAGATCCTACTACAAAAGCCTGTACTCAACACAACTAGAAAATCTGGAAGAAATGGACAATTTCCTAGACAGATACCAAATACCAAAATTAAATCAGGATCAAATAGACCATCTAAACCATCCTATATCACTGAAGAAATAGAAGTGGTCATTGGAAGTCTTCCAACCAAAAAAACCACAGGACCAGATAGTTTTAGCGCAGAATTCTATCAGATCTTCAAAGAAAACCTAACACCAACATTCTTCAAACTATTCCACAAAATAGAAACAGAAGGAACACTACCCAACTCGTTCTATGAAGACACAATTACGCTAATACCAAAAGCACACAAATATCCGACAAAGAAAGATAATCTCAGGCCAATCTCTCTTATGAATATCAATGCAAAAATACTCAATAAAATTCTTGCCAACCAAATCCAAGAACACATCAAAACGATCATTCACCACGATCAAGTAGGCTTCATAGCATGGATGCAGGGATGGTTCAATATAAGGAAGTCCATTAATGTAATTCACTACATAAACAATCTCAAAGAAAAAGACCTCGTGGTCATTTCATTAGATGCTGAAAAAGCATTTGACAAAATTCAGCATCCTTTCATGCTAAAAGACTTGGAAAGATCAGAAATTCGAGGCCCATATCTAAACATAGTAAAAGCAATTTACAGCAAACCAGTAGCCAACATCAAACTAAATGGAGAGAAACTTGAAGCAATCCCACTAAAATCAGGGACTAGACAAGGCTGCCCTCTCTCTCCATATCTTTTCAATATAGTACTTGAAGTTCTAGCTAGAGCAATTAGACAACAAAAGGAGGTCAAAGGGATACAAATTGGAAAGGAAAAAGTCAAACTATGACTATTTGCAGACAATATGATAGTATACTTAAGTGACCCAAAGAACTCCACCAGAGAACTCCTACAGCTGATAAACAACTTTAGCAAAGTGGATGGATATAAAATTAACTCAAGCAAATATGTAGCCTTCCTATATTCAAAGGATAAGCAGGCTGCGAAAGAAATAAGGGAAATGATACCCTTCATGAAATACACAAACAATATAAAGAATCTTGGTGTGATTCTAACCAAACAAGTGAAAGATCTGTATGACAAGAACTTCAAGTCTCTGAAGAAAGAAATTGAAGAAGACCTCAGAAGATGGAAAAATCTTCCATGCTCATGGATTGGCAGGATTATCATAGTAAAAATGACCATCTTGCCAAAAACAATATACAGATTCAATGCAATCCCCATCAAAATCCCAACTCAATACTTCATAGAGTTAGAAAGAGCAATTCAAAAATTCATCTGGAACAACAGAAAACCCAGGATAGCTAAAACTATTCTCAAGAGTAAAAGAACTTCTGGGGGAATCAGTCTTCTGGACCTCAAGCTCTACTACAGAGCAATAGTGTTAAAAGCTGCATAGTATTGGTAGAGTGACAGGCATGTAGATCAATGGAACAGAACTGAAGACCCAGAAATGAATCCACACTCCTATGGTCACTTGATCTTTGACAAAGGAGCTAAAACCATCCAGTGGAAGAAAGATAGCCTTTTCAACAAATGGTGCTGGTTCAACTGGAGGTCAGCTTGCAGAAGAATTCAAATCGATCCATTCTTATCTCCTTGCACTAAGCTCAATTCCAAGTGGATCAAGGACCTCGACATAAAACCAGACACACTGAAACTAATAGAAAAGAAACTAGGCAAGAGCCTTGAACACATGGGCATAGGGGAAAATTTCCTGAACAGAACACCAATAGCTTATGCTCTAAGATTAAGAATTGACAAACGGAACCTCATAAAATTGCAAAATTTCTGCAAGGCAAAGGACATTGTCAAAAGGACAAATTGGCAGCCCACAAACTGGGAAAAGATCTTTACCAACCCTACATCCGACAGAGGGCTAATGTCTAATATATACAAAGAACTCAAGAAGTTAGACTCCAGAGAGCCAAATAACCCTATTAAAAATCGAGTACAGAGCTAAACAAAGAGTTCTCACCTGAAGAATATCAAATGGCTGAGAAGCACCTAAAGAAATGTTCAACATCCTTAGTTATTAGGGAAATGCAAATCAAAACAACCCTGAGATTCCACCTCACACCAGTCAGAATGGCTAAGATTAAAAACACAGGAGACAGCAGTTGTTGGTGAGGATGTGGAGAAAGAGGAACACTCCTCCACTGCTGGTGGAATTGCAAGCTGGTACAACCACTCTGGAAAGCAGTCTGGCAGTTCCTCAGAAAACTGAGCATGACAATCTTGGAGGATCCTGTTATTCCACTCCTGGGCATATACCCAGAGACTTTACCTGCATGCAATAAGGACACATGCTCCACTATGTTCATAGCAGTCTTATTTATAATAGCCAGAATCTGGAAAGAACCCAGATGTCCCTCAACGGAAGAATTGATACAGAAGATGTGGTATATTTACACAATGGAATACTACTCTGCAATTAAAAACAATGAATTTACGAAATTCATAGCAAATGGTCAGAACTGGAAAATATCATCCTTAGTGTGGTAACCCAATGACAAAAGAACACACATGGTATCCAGTCACTGATAAGGGGATTTTAACCCAGAAACTCAGAATACTCAAGACACAATTCACATATCAATTGATTTCCAAGAAGATAGAAGGAGAGACCCCTGGTCCTGGAAAGACTGGATGTAAGGGTATACCAGGACAGAGAAGCGAGAGGGGGTTGAACGGGGAACAGCTGTATGGAACTGGGCTTATGGGACTTTAAGGGAGGGAGGAACCAGGAAAGGGGATATCACTAAGAATGTAAATAAAAAGAATATAGAAAGTAAATAAAACAAACAAAAAAAACAAACAAAAAATTAATAACACCATTAAATAACAGAACACCAAAAAAAAAAAGCAAAAAAAAAAAAGAAAGAAAGAAAAAAAAAAAGAAAATGACCTATAGGCTTTCCTACAGCCCAGTCTTATGGAGGCATTTTCATAACTGATGTTCCATTCTTTCTGATGACTCTAGCTTGTGTCAACTAATCTATCCAGTATGATATCTGAGTAACCATATGGAAAGTTGGATAGGAACGTATTATAATTTTTTTACACAATTTATTTATTTATGTGTTTACTTTCTTTCTCACTCAACTGATTTTCATTTTGTTAAGAGGAAATGTTGTAGAAATTTTTAAAACTGTCCCAGGGACTCTACTCTGCCTTTGACCATTTAGTTCATGGATAAAGGATATATTTACAGTAAGACTGAAACAGTACAAGAGCTGGACAGACATCTACCCTCCATGCTATTAGAATCTACTTTCCTATACATAATCCAGAATTATTATTCTCTGCTTCTTATGTTTCATCAGGGCTTCTCCTAATTCCAATTGACCAGCCCTCAGGGCTATGCTCTCTTACCTCTTAACCCATGGGAGCTTCCCCTTCCTCCCCCTGCACATTCTTCCTCTCCTAGTAGTTCTCAGACCCCAAGCCCAGGGAAGCCTAAATCCAACCTATGTCTCTTCTCGACTATTGGCTTTTGGAACCATATATATTATAACTGTAGAGTTACTTCATTTAGATAACCAATTAAGGAAACTTAATTGAGAAAATGTAATTTTCAGCAGTCCTAAGGTTTTTTTTTTTCAGTTTTTTGTTTTGTATTGTTTTGTTTGCCCTTTTCCCAGGAACAAGGCCCTATGAAATTGCCCACACGTTTGGCACTGGGGTTTCTTCCAAATAATTTTTCTGTTGAGGGGCAAGCATTGTCTGCCCAAGTGGCACAACTTCATGGAACTTGTGTGTGTGTGTGTGTGTGTGTGTGTGTGTGTGTGTATGTTTGTTTGTGTGTGTGTGTACATATGCATGTAATTTTAAGTAATATAAAATTATGATTCACTGTTGCTTCTTAAACCATGCTTACTGTTACTTACATCCCCCTGCCACTTCCCTTGCCAGCTTCATATTGCCTAGCTCTGTTCATTCAAGGTCCTCCAAACCCTCCCTGTTTTCGCCCATCTATCACTTCTATTTCCCACTCTAGTACTTGTTTGATTTCTGCAGTTATTTTAGGGTCATAGGCTCATATCTGTTGATTTGGAGCTAACCACCACCGATGAGAAGAACATGCAGCATCGTGGATTTTTGTTGGTTTGTTTTTGTTTTTCTCAGTCTGAGTTACTTTACACTAGAATCTTTTCTGCTTCCATCCCTTTACTTGAAGGTTTCATTTTTTTTTTTTGAACAGTTGATAGTTGTTCACCCTGTTTATGTAATGCCGTCACTGTATTTTGTAGCAGTTGGAAAAAATTTGTTTATTTGTATTTCTTAGTTATTGTCAACTGAGTGGGTGTCTATGGTGTAGGATGTCAAGATTTGGAGGCAATGCCTAGAAGTGCTATGACTGGCAGAATTCTCTTCTCTGCTTCCTAGAATGGTGATAGCAAGTAGTAATCTTACCACCAGTAAATAAGTTTCTTCTTTGTACATATTTACTCAATAATTTGCTCTCAATTGTGTGCGTTGTCTAAAAAAAAAAATCTTAGCCATTCTAACTCTTGATACTGTTAAATGAAAAAGAGGTGTTTAGTTGGGTATTGTGGTTCTTTTCTATCAGCCTTTGGAGGCTGAAGAAAGAAAGTTCCAAATTTCAGGCCTATCTTGTATTAAAAGTGAGACCCTGTCCATATCCCAAATTTGAAAAATATACCATGCCCAAGTAATCAAAAATAAATATTGTATAGTTGAAGGTAAATAAAATGTAAACAAACTGTGAAATATTCTGAATGAGAAACATAGGAGCTAAAATACAGAAAGTACAATTGACTAAGGTCTTCGGAAAATTTTTATGACTGTGAATGGGGGCTTTTCTTTCGGAAGACTGCTAAACCCATTTTGTCTAGAGCTAAATTCTTCATTCCCTGTTGTATTTTTAACTCCTTTATGTTCCGCTTTTTGTCCTTAATTCTCACTAAAATCTTGCTTTAGACGTGCTTCAATAACCATGCTGTTACTTTTTAATTCAGTCTCAACTCTTTCTAGTCCATATCCCAGTGTAGGGATTGCTCTAAGGAAAAGAAGCTATATTCTTCAATAGATTATTATCTTAAAAACAAGCCATGATGTGCTTTACACTGAGATGATAGGAAGCATTTGACAATGAAAATACTAACAAATCCCCGATCTCAATGCCCACCACTGTAGTCACTGGCTCCAGGGTATAAAACTGTGAAGTCATTCTGCATTAGGTTAGATTCTGAATTCTTGATTCAAATCCAGGGTAGCTATTTCTGTTACCCTGATATTTCAACATCCTTAGCCATCAGGATAACTTGCTCAAAGAGGGCTTCCTAGAGAACTCTTTTCCCTCAGAATCAGTTGCCCCATTATGGCAGCAAGGACTAAGGGTTCAACTACTACTTACTATGGCAGCAGAAAGTTCCATAGCTTGTTGTTTTACAAACAGAAAAAAGGTAAATTATAGGCCATGCTTCAAGCAAATTTGTTATTGTTGCTGCTGTTTATTATGCTGCCTGTACGAACATTATTTCTGTTTTATATACTTAGTATTGGATAATCAATTATGGGTCTCATCCCTGGGAAGAACTAATTCCCTTTTCTCATCAATCACTAGGTTGCCTGTAATAACTGTTGAGTGATGAGATCCTATAAGATTTCCATCTCCCATTTAGCATGTGTATAGGTACTGTCTTGTTTAAGTCTTATTTAGGCAACCATTTTGTGAAAGAACTATGGGTGACTCTTCCCTGACATTTCTAGGAGACAATCTTGCAGCCAAGTACCAGATCCTTTTGCTCTTATAATCTTCCCACATTCTTTTCTGTGATGTTCTTATACTTAGGTACAAGAGTTGTATTGTAGATAAATCCTTTGGCCCTGAGCACCCCACAATCAGTTTTTCCAAACATTTCTAGCAATTGTGGTTTTCTATAATTGTCTCCATCTACTGCAAAGAGAACCTTCTTTCATTTGGGGTGAGAGATACACCCATTTGTGGGTATATGGGTTGGTATTTAGAATGCACTTCTGTAAAGTGGCAGTAGTCAGTTCTCCTCTCAAATTCATAACCTCCCTAGTAACAAGTAGCAATGATTCCAGGCCCAGCAATTATTTCCTTCATGTTGCATGAGACTTTAGCACAAAGGATAGTTTCTGGTTCCTGGCACACTACAAGTGCCACTATTGCATCTTTAGGGCTATTTTACCTTGGTGGTCACTGTAGTGGTTCATTATCATCATAGCTGGGTAAGACTATTGATTGCCCCCACTCTGGCAGTGTGATTCATACATCCCAGTACTGTGTGAGCTACTTCTAATGGAGGACGATTTTTAGGTCAGATCCAGCTGAGAACCTCCAAGTGTTTTGTCAAAGCTCCATAAACTTAACTTCAGCTTCTGGAAGACAAAACAAAACAAAACAAAAATGAACAAGCAAAAACAAAAACAAACAAGCAAACATTAAACAAAATAAACAAACAAAACAATAGTTCAGCGGTAGCTTATAGTATTTTGGGACTCTTTTGTACTGCCTTGACTATGAGGGGATTTTTCTAGTGCCTTGATTGTGGTTTTCGTTGGAGAGTAGATGACTCTTGGGGATGGAGTGGCACTGTAACACTAAGTGGCACTTACATGAATTATACATGATTTTAGGTGAATATAGGACAACATAATTCCTTTTCCAAAGATCCTTACTTTTATTTGGTCCTCCTCCTTGATCTTTGGTTCTGACCTCTCTCCTCCTCCTCAGAAAATAAAATGCTTGCTTCCCATTTACCCCATTGTCTCTTCATACACTTGTATGTTGTTATCTCCCTGCCCCCTTGAGTGCTTTTGCCTTCCTCAATATGTGTTTACTTCCCTGATTCTTCAGCAATTTCATATTATATCCTCACTTCTCAAAATCCAGAGCTAGGATCTTGAGATTAGAGAGAATACAGGGTATCTGCCTTTTCAGTCTGAAAAATTTGTGAGGTAGTAAATGTTCAGCAGGGTCAGAGACTCCATGGGAAGACCTGAAAATATTAGTTCAGAAGCTGTAAGAGTAAAACCCAAGCCTTATAAAAATATATCTATTGCTCTCCCTATATACTGGATATGCCAGCAATGTGCAACATCCTCCATTAAAACCTTCAGGCAAGGAAGAGGAAAAACCCAATAAAGGCCACTGAGCTACACACTACAGGATTATAGGTAAGACTGCCCACCCTCACAGTATGAGTGTCAGATGGTGCGCTAAGGGTTTAATATTTGCTGTGCTGAGTTTGATCTTGATTTGTTCTTATCTTGATATTTTTGCACTCATTCCTCCCTTTGGAAATGTGTCTGGATACTCCTTTATACTGCATGTTTAATAAACAAAGCTTAACATTATTAGAAGTGATTTTTGGATTGTAAATGTGAAAAAATGGAGAATTTAAGATGGTGGGACTTCTGAAATTGGATTAAATGTATTTTATCTTATGTTTTGGAGAAAAGCCTTTGGAATCCTAGATCAATATATTTTCTTTCTTTCTTTCTTTCTTTCTTTCTTTCTTTCTTTCTTTCTTTCTTTCTTTCCTTCTTTCTTCCTTTCTTCCTTCCTTCCTTCCTTCCTTTCTTTCTTTTTTTTCTTTCTTTCTTTTACTTAAAAATAAATTTTTTTCATACAGTATATTCAGATTATGGTTTCACCTTCCCCATCGCCTCACAGATTCTCCTCACTTCAACACCCAACAAAATCTAAACCTTTTCTTGTTCTCTCTCATTGAAAAAAGTTATATTAATATTACTAATAAAAAAATAAATAAAAGTAAACAAATATGAATAAGCCAAGACAAGCAAATGAGCAACATATCAATCTTAAATGTCTCATTAGTCTCATACTTTGAATAACTGATCCTCAGTTCTAGGCACTGTTTTGGCAGGCTCCAGAAATCTGAAAAAGTACAACTCACAGAAATAGATGGGACACTGTGGGTGGTTCTCTCTCTCTCTCTCTCTCTCTCTCTCTCTCTCTCTCTCTCTCTCTCTCTCTTTCTTTCTCTCTCTCTTCCTCTTTATCTCCTAGTCAAATATATTTTCAGCCATATAGTATAATTACCAAAAAGTGAGCTGTTTGTCATGCTACACAGATAGAACAAACCCTCTGAATGAGGAAACAGAATACATTCTCCCTCTTTTATATAGCTTTTGTCAGATTCTTTACCATTGTAATACAAACACCAATACACCAAGCAGTACTACTACTATTCTCCATTCATTGCCTTTATAAATTCTCCCACACAGCACCCCTGACATTTCATGGTTCACACTTTTTTATCTTCATTCTAGAGATACCCAACTAATAACTTATCTTAACACTGGCATAAAAATTCTTCCATGACATTTCATCATTTATTACAGTCTCCATATTATTTCCAAAGCCAAGTGCAAATGCTAACATTTGCTTTTTGGCATATGAGAATCAATTCAAGTCTTTGGGAACAATATCCAAATATAAGTGCACACACTTCCACATAAATTGTCATTTCTTATGAGTGGACCTATGTTCTTTATTTACAAGTCATGTTCTTATAAATATCTATTTCATCCTCCTCCTCCTCACAGGCCCATTTCCTTAGATCCTTTGCATCGTGGGAGAACTGAGCAACTTCAATGATATATGAATGTGAAACACTGTTATGCAACTTTCCTCCTTACACCCTCCACTTTACTGTGTTCTCAGATAGGAAAAACATCTAAGTAGTGTCTTCGGGAAAATTTATATGTAGACAGTGATATTCATGCTCTCACAGCCTGTTAGCCTTTTGTACCTTCTCTGTGAGTTTCTCCCTATTAGTGGAATTTCTGTTTTAAATGAAACCCCTTAAGCTTCAATACATGTATCAATTGTGATTATATCACTAGGGGAGTAGCAGATATTCTTCCAAATGATGATGCCTCAAGTAATAAATGATACCCTGTGACTGACCTTGCTAAACCTCCCTATTGAAACTCAATGGATGTGTGTAGCACAATTAGGTTAAGAGGGTTTTTGGCATGATAGAGATCTGATATGAAAAGTGACAACGCATAAGAGAAGAGTTCATGTGTTGAAAGACCTAGTGGGGGTGGACAAGGAGCCTTATGAGAGTTCGTGAATGAGAAACAACCTTGCCAAAAACTCTACATTAGGACACTATGTCAAAAAGAAACCATGAGGGAGAAGAAAAAAATAAATGAAGAAATATAGTGGCAATGACAGAAATAAAACAATATTCTTTTCCCACATGAGTCACTTAGAATGTGGATTTTTTTTATTTTTTATTTTTTGAAAATAAGATAAGTAGAGTTCCAAAATGTAGAGATAATCAGGGGATTTAAAGAATGGCTGAAGAAGAATTAGAATTATACAAACTGTGATCTCACTATTAGGATAGGGAATTATAATGACATTGGATATCAGTTGGAAACAGGCATAGTTTGCAATGATGCATATAAAAAATATTGAACCTATGAAACACACATGGTTAGCAGCATATAAGTAAAAAATAAGTCAAAAATGATTGTGTTAGTTTACCAAGTGCAATATGAAGTTGAATATTCATTTTACTTATTATTTTCTTGAAACTTCCCTTATTAAAAATGTCTTCCAAACCCCCAGTTGTGTTATAACTATGAGCCATATAAATGGCTGTATATATGAAATAACATATTCTAGTGAGTCCAAACTCAGGCTTTTCTTCAGCTACTCAGAAGGCATATGCTCTATTCCAATAGATATACAGCAGCCATGACATCTGGGAGAAAGCAAGCACAAGTTTTCCATAATCTCCCTAAAAAAAGAATGGTGTCACTCACATTAGAGATTAGAGTTACCTAGATCTGTGCCTTCTTTTGACTGCTACATAAAGGTCCAGTGTTGTCCAGGAACTGGCTTTCCTGTGAAGCAACTACTCACTTCATGTAATTTACGCACATCTGTTTTCTTCATGTCACCATCTTTATTCATGATTATTTTCAGTAAACAATGAGATCTACTTCCATTTTCAGGGGATGGGAATCTGAATCTGCAAAAGCTTGTTTGGAAACCCAAAACAAGGTTCAGGAAGGACACTGCTGGTGACTTTAAACAAAATTAATCAAGCCCAACTCTCCACAAATTCAGAGCCATCTATACAGTAAAACACAGAAAAAAGGGACATTTGAGTACATACCATACATGTTCTCTTGGTTCTGGGTTACCTCAGTCTGCATGATATTTTATAGTTCCCTCCATTTGCCTGAAAAATTCATGATGTCCTCATTTGTAATAGATGAATAGTATTCCACTGTGTATATGAACCACATTTTCTGTATTTGTTCTTTGGCTGAGGGACATCTAGGTTGTTTCCACATTCTGGCTATTACAAATAAGGCTGCTATGAAAATAGTGGAGGATGTATCTTTGTGGTATGGTGGAGCATCTTTTGGGTATATATCCAGTAGTAGTATATATCCAGTATTAGTATAGATGGGTCTTTAGGTAAAGCTATTTCCAATTTTCTGAGGAACCACCAGATTGGTTTCCCAAGTGGTTGTAACAACTTGAAATCCCACCAGCAATGGAGAAATGTTCCTCTCTCTCCACATTCTTGTCAGCATGTTCTATCACCTGAGTTTTTAATGTTAGCAATTCTGACTGGTGTAAGATGGAATATCAGGGTCATTTTGCTTTGGATTTCCCTGATGACTAAGGATGTTGAATAATTTTTTAAGTGCTTTTTGACCATTAGAGATTCATTTGTTGAGAATTTTGTTTTGCTCTGCATCCATTTTTAATTGTGTTATTAAGTTTTTTGGCAACTAACTTTTTGAGTTCTTTATATATATTGGATATTAGCCCTCTATCAAATGTAAGGTTAGTGAAGATCTTTTCCCAGTCTGTAGGTTGCTGTTTTGTCCTATTGACAGTTTCATGGTATATTCTCACTAATATCAGTGGATATTAGCCCACAGACTATAAGAAGTTAATAAGAAGGAAGGACCAAGTGAAGATATTTCAGTCTCACTTAGAAGGGGGAGAAATAATTATGGGAGTCAGAGGAATGGAGGTACCTGAAGAGGAGAAGGGAGGGGAAGGGGAAAAGTGGGGCTGGATCAACTATGAGGGAGACAGGAGAGAAGCCCAGAGATCTGGGAGAATGAATGGAAATGTACTGTTGCGATGGGTGGACCTGGGAGAAACATGTAGAAGTTTCAGAGACTAAGGATATAGAAGGTTTCCAGGACTCAGTGCAGGTGACCTTAGCTGAAATGTCAAAGAGTAGGGAGATTGAACCTTAAGAGACTACCTCCAGTAGTTAGACAGGGCCCCTAGTGGAGGGATGGGGGAATCAACCTATCTTCAAAATTTTTGACATGGAATCCTTCCTGTCTAAAAGAAATGTAGGGACAAATGAATGGCTGACTATTGACTGGTCCAACTTGGGATCCATCCCCTGGGTGAGCACCAAACCCTGACACTATTACTGATGCTGTGTGATGATACAGACAAAAGCCTATCATGGTTGTACTCTGAGAGGGTCTACCAGTAGCTGACTAAGACAGAAGCTGATACTCACTGTGAACCATTGGAATTCCTAGGGATAGGGGACCCCTATGAAAGAGTTAGTAGCAGGATTGAAAGAGCTAAAGGGGAAGGTAACCCCATAGAAAAACCACCATTATTGACTAATCTGGACACCTGGGATGTCCCAGAGACTAAGTCAACAACCAAAGAGCATACACAGGTTGTTCAGTGGCTCCTGGCATATATGTATGGCCTCAGTGGGAGATGATAAGCCTAATCTTGTAGCAAATTGATTCCCCAGGGAAGGGGGATGCCCGGAGGAAAGGAAAGCATCCTCTCAGAGGCAAACAGCAGGAGGGATGGTGTGAAGAACTCTGGTATAGGACCTGGAGGATGGGAAATATTTTTAATGTAAATAAATAAAATAATTAATTTTTAAAAGGAATAATGATATTGAGGAAAGGAAAAGAGGCATTGGTTTTAAATAGAATTAATATTTATATTTCAATAAACTAATATTTAATAAAAAGTTACAAGTATATTAAAAATGGGGGGGATGTTTGTCTCCAAGAAGGAGAACAAGGTGTTAATACACTGGCAGAGCCACATTGGATTTGGGTGTTGGAATCTTTTGCTGCATGGCAAACTTTCAGTAGTTAACGTTTATTCCTTTCAGCATGAACTCCAAATTCCTCTGGAATTTTATAATACACTAATATTTGTTTATCTCCAGAGATACACTTTTCTCACAATCACATTGTCAGGAAAAAAAAAAAAACCCTGCATGGATAAAAAGGTCTTTTGAATATCTAGCCACTTTGATCTAATGATATCTTGATATTATGAGGATTTCGATGAATATGAGAGACCTTCGGGCACACTTTTTAATCAATATTTTAAAAAAGTGACACCTTCTAGGATATACAAACAAAAATATCTACTCGGTCTGTGTAGCTGAAATGAAGCAATCTTATGGTGAGGAAAGGCTTTGAACTGACAGTGCTTGGCTCCTGTTTTACTCCAAATGTGTCGCCTATGAAGCAGATCTTTAGCATCAGCCCAAGGCTGTTAATATTAATGCCCAGCTGGAAATGTCAAGACATCACCTGCGTGAACACTGATTCAGGAACAACTACTCTCAGGATTCCAACTAACTTCATAATTTCAAGAATAAAAGATAGGATTATGCAATCTGAAAAATATCACTTGTAAATTTAAAAAATAGCACCCCATGCTGAGAATACCCATACTTTCTGCACCCTCCTTTCTATCACAAATCTTGGAAGAGATTTAACTATGATACTTAATCAATCACAATTTGCTAATGATATCAAAGTGGCAGATTGAAGTGCTCTTTAGATCATCTGAAAAGCCTTTTATTTTTCATATTCTCCTTTTGTCTGGTGTAGAATAACCTTTAAAGCCCTGTCTCAACCCTCTCTTCAGTGAAGACAGAAACTAATCACAAATGGGAAGTGATTGCTGTTCACCAAACTTGAAATAAAATACAGGTCGAAGGCTTGAAATGCTGAAAGATGGAATCCTCTTATCACATATTGAATGTGATTGCAGTCTTTCTCTTCCCTTCCTTTGACATCTATTACCATATTAAGGACACACTTAGAGAAGGACTGATACATTTAAATTTACAGTCATATTAATTATAACTGATATTTATTCAGAGTCCTTTGATTTATCCCTTTAAACTCATGTCCAGTATGCCTCTTCTTTATCCAACCCATCTTTAACAAATTAATGGCATTATCACAGACATTAAAATAATTTAATTTTTTAGAATACTGAAAAGAACATGTTGCTTCTTTAAAGGGTACTGGATATTTTTAATACTTTTCTGAAACACAAAAATCCAAGAACCTTACTTACACTTCCTGTTAATACTTGCACATAAATTCACTCTAGAGTTCTCCTGTCTTTCATATCTTTTATTTTTCTTGAAAGGTGAATGTGCTGGTATATGTGTCTGTGTATATGTGTGTATGTATGTTTATATGTGTATATGATTAACCTGTACATATATATTTTTGAATATTTGTGGGCAAAAGATTGTCCTTGGTTCTGTAGACTGGTGTATTCCTTTAACCATCACCAGAAAACATGCTCACTTAGGTAGTGGCCATTCCTTCAGCAAAAGATCATTCATTTCCCTTTTCCTCAATTATTTCTTTCAGATTTAAATTGTTCCTTTATGATTTTTTTTAAAAAATCATGTGAAGTTATTACTCTTTTCTGTATTTTGTTAGAAGTTTTGATTTTTGTTGCTAATGTGCTAAATTATATTCCCAATTAACTGAAAATGCTTAAATTAAAATTGCTAGTAACAAATATTATATTTTTGTGATAAGAGATAGGGTCATTAAAGAGATTAATGATCTTGAAGTATACCAACAAAACAACAAATACAACCATGTTGTTTTCTGTGTATGTATTTTGTATATGTATGTGTCTGTGTGTTTGTATAATATGAATTTATTAAGTCATAAATACAAACAAAATTATGTGATATTTAGGAAAATAGAGGCATCTACAGATTATCATATCAAGCTAATTAGGTCAATTTCAGAAAGATAAATACTGTATGCTATTCTGATTTGTGAATTTTATATTTTAGTCATACACAAATTCATATATTTGTATATGTCATGAAGGTAGAAGTGATACTTTTAGTAGGATGAAGATGACTAATGAGAGAAAATGATAACAAAGGAGGAGAGTGGATTAGAGTAGGAAGCATAGTGATAGTACATCCATCTGCATGTGAAAATGTCCTTAGCATGTCTGAAAACAATCAACAACAAATACATTCCAGCAAAATTAAACAAAAGGAAAGAAAGTTGCTATGTTTAAAAGAAAAACCCTTTGTCTTACAAAGATTTCAACATAGCTGATATCTTCATAGAAATGGCATGTTTTTATGTTTTTGTTTTTAATTTTTTAAATTATTTTTGACATTATAATGTAATTATATCATTTCTCCCTCTCCATTGCTTTCTCCAAACACTCATGCATACCCCTCCTGCTAAATCTGCATAATATTCACATATAAATATATTATATGTAATATATTATAATATATAATAATGTTTCATACCATGAATATTTTTTGTATAATGTTCATATGAAAATGTTCTTAGGGCTGACCATTTGATATCAGATAATCAATTGCACTTCATGGGGAAGACTATTTTTCTAGAACTCAGGATTCTTTAGTTACTTGTAGTTTCTTGGTAGGTTTTAGAACTCATGAACATTTCCTTGTCCATATTAGCATGCCTGTCTACTTTGTCATCCTTTTTCAGCTTATATTTAGGCAGTCACATTGGAAAGAAATTATGAGTATATATTCTGACATGCCTAGGACACATAATTTCAGCTGCAAATTCACTTTTCTTCTGACTCTTACAATCTTTCCATCTCCTCTTCTGTAATGATACCTGAGCCTAAGGTACAGATATTGTTGTAGTTTTATCAGTTGGGACTGGACTTCACAACTCTGCAGTTTGATTGCCTGTTTTTTTTTTTTTTGTTTGTTTGTTTTTTTTTTTTTTTTTACAATATTGCAAAATTCAGTTTCCTTCATGATGGATAAGACTAGACTTATCTGTAGGCATAAGGAGTAATTTTTATAGGTTCTTGTCAGGGATTATGCTGGTTTGATAAATGGCCAGCTATAATTTCTCTTCCAAAATACATGACATCAGTAGCTCTTAGTGGTTAGCTAAGTTTTCCATATCAAGAATGGTTTGTTTTCCTGTCGTTGAATAAGCAGGTCTTAAGTTCAATTAGAGAGCTGTTGGTTGCCACTAAGATATGCTTGTCATCACTGCATCTTTAGTGGTGCTGTACCATGCTGGTGATTATTGTGGTTCTCTTAGGCATGACAGCTGTTTAGGACTGTTGGTTGATTCCTTTCTTTAGAAGCTTATATATTTTCTTATGGTACTATAAAAGCTAATTTTTAGGGAGTGGGTTTTCTGATTTGTTTCAGGTCAGAGGATTCTGTCCTCTGTGTCTGAAGTACATGGTACCTTTAAAAATAAGGATTTATTATCCATATCAGCAGTAGGGGCAACAAAAACAACAGCCATATCCAGTAATGTTGTGGGAATCCCTTGAACAGCCTTTGCCAACAAGTCAAAGAGTTCTTCTTATGCCTCACTTTGGAGATGTTATTAGATAGTAATTTGCTCTTCAAGGGAGCATTGTGTATCCAAATAGAAAGGTTTCATTTACACTATATATGTAAAATCATACACTGACTTATGAATATTCTAGGTATTTTAAAGTAGCTAGTTAATAGTATGAATCCTTACAAATTTTCCAGACATCCTGACTCTTTTTAATCCTCCTCTTCTGTATTATCTCCATTTATTTTCCATAATTAAGGGTTCTTATTTCCTCTATTTCCCCTTTCAGATCACTTTTTCCATGCTCTTCACATCTTTCTAGACCCTGACACTCCTACTTCAGCTTGACATAGTTGGGTACCACTCTTTTATCATTGTTTTATCTTTTATTTTCAGTATCAAATATATTTTGTCCACTTTTTCGGTACTAGAAAACAAAATTTGCATCATAGAATTAAAACTAGAAACACAATTAGCTTTATATTCTCTTATATGACTCATGTCCATTACTAGCATTAAGTCCATCCTCATCTCCTTAATTTTAGCCATATTTTTCTCTTTTCTTCATGGTAAAATACATCCACATGCACATTTGTTTACAAATGTATGTAATTATATACTAATAATATAACTATATATAAATATATAATGTACATAAACTCCTTCATACATGGAATCTAGATAATAATACATATATATTCATTTATATTTCACATATAAATAAATTATATATATGCATATATACATACATGCATGCATGCATGCATGCATGTGTGCATACATACATACATGCATGCATGCAAGCATACATACATACATACATTATTTCTAAGATAGTGTGACTCCCATCTTAGTTAGGTTTTTATTGCTGTGAAGAGACATCATGACTACAGACAATTGTATAAGGGAAAATATTTAACTGGGACTGGCTAACAGATCAGAGGTTTAGTTTCTTATCACCATGGTAGAAATCATGGTGGCATATAGACAAATCTGATATGTGAGATGTTCCTGAATATTTTACATCTGTATCTATAGAGAGCTGGAATTGAGTGCCATACTGAGTGTGCTTCTGCTTCTGACACCTAAAAGCCTACCCAATAGTGTCACACCTCCTACAACAAGGACATACCTCCTAATAGTGCCATTCCCAAGTATTCAAACCTATGATTCTATGGGGGCCCCTCGAATTTCAAACACAAATATAAATTTTTAGGTATGTATAACTTTTATTATTCATTCATTCATTCATTCATTCATTCATTTTTATTGATTAACCACTACTTTGAAGCTTGTTTTCTGATCACTCTCTATCTGTATTTATTCCTATTTCTTCTTATCTGCTAAAGTTGAATAAACACAGATCAGTGTCAGTCTGCTTTAATCATTGTTTGTCTAAACCTCCACTCCTGATGTCTCCTAGCCATAGGAATCATATCTCTGATGATAACTACCATGTAGAGTCATTGTAATGCCATATAACCTGATAGCCAAATTCAGCTGCCTGCATTCTTCATGTACTCCGAGCTGAAGAATTCCAGCCACACCTCCCCCCACCTGGTGGAGCTGGCAGAGCTCCGGGAACAAGCCTTTTGTCACACCTCAGCCTCCAGCAAAGCAACAGACCCTATGGGGTCAGTTTCCTCGAGGAACCTTGGCGCCAAGGGCCTGCTGAGAACCACTGAAAAGACTCTTCAACTCTGGGAGGGAGGGTCACGCCCACAGCACATATCTACCATAATTATATGCATAGCCTGGGTACACCTGTATGTTATTTGTCTTCATCCAAATATGTCTAAAATCCATTTTCTATAATTGTTTGACTCTTATGCTTCATTTCTGTTCAATTTTGACTCCAGCTTCAGTGGGCTAGGATAGGAAAGGATCTTTCAGCGCTATGAATGTGCCTCTGTTGTGATGGTGGTAGAAATAGGAGTGATCCACACAGGCTCACTTATTTGAATAATTGGATCCCAGGTGACCAATGTTTTAGAAATTAAGGGGGTTTGTTGTAGGAAAAGTGACCTTTTAAGATAAAATGTGTTACTTGTGATAAGCTTTGAAGTTTCAAAAGTCCAATGTCTCTCCTTATCCCCACCTCCATTTGTTGCCTAAAGATCTTTACATAAGTTCTCAGCTACTGCTCCAGCACCATGCCTGCCTTCTTAATGTCATGCTCCTAGCCATGATAATCTTAAACTGACCTTCTTAAACTGTAAGCCAATCCTCCCCTTTAACCGATTTTTTCTATAAGTTGCCTTGGCCATAGTGTCTCTGCAAAGCAATAGAAAAATAACTAAGACAATGGCCAGACTCTACAGATCCTAAGTTTCAAAAATTTTTGGAAAATTATCATATGTGTTTATGTTTAATAACTTTAGGATATTTTAATTGATGAACATTTAAAAGAGATCCACATTTCATTCACTTTTCAGTACTTCCATGGCAACACATCTAGACACAGTCCCATCTATTTCTTTCCAGAGCTTTGTCACAGTCTGAGAAAATTTCCCAGCTTAATCTCTTCTTCCTATCCTTAATGAACAAACACTTGATGGAAACACTTGAGACAAAAAGTTCAACCTATACCACTCCTGACTCAAAGCCCTTAAAGGGCTTGCATTTTTACTCCAGGTGAAACTGATATGCATATGTTCTCTATGTGTTCTGACTGATCTAGATCCTCTTACCCCTTAGCTTTCAGGTCCTCATGGGTTTCAATTTTCTTATTCATTCATTTTATTTAATTTGTGAACATTAGCAATGGTTATCCTGCCAATAAGAGCTTTGTTGCCTTTTCCTCCCTTCCACTCCCATCTTCTATATCTTCCATCCATCAGCCTCTTGCTATTTGCCCAGTCTATTTGAGATCAAGGCTCCTTTGCTATGAATTCCCTATTCTTTATTAACTCTTATCATCCATATACATCAACTCTGTATTTTGTTCATTTGTTGTAAGCAACCTTGGTTGTGCCTTTCTCTAAGAAGAAATGGCTCTTATAATATTTTCACTGATGAAATACATAGGTATTTCTAATGTGTTTGTATTTTGTCTGAGAATGTATTTATTGGTCAGGTCTCCCATGTGTTAGTTGTGGCACAAGAACAAAATGTTTCCAATATGTCATTTAATAAATCTGAACTTCTTTTGTGATTGGGTTACCTCACTAAGGATGATATTTTCAAGTTCTGACCATTTGCCTAGGAATTTCGTGAATTCATTGTTTTTAATTGCAGAGTAGTATTCCATTGTGTAAATATACCACATCTTCTGAATCCATTCCTCCGTTGAGGGACATCTGGGTTCTTTCCAGCTTCTGGCTATTATAAATAAGGCTGCTATGAATATAGTGGAGCATGTGTCCTTATTGCATGCAGGTAAAGTCTCTGGGTATATGCCCAGGAGTGGTATAGCCGGATCCTCCGGGAGTGTCATGCCCAGTTTTCTGAGGAACCGCCAGACTGCTTTCCAGAGTGGTTGTACCAGCCTGCAATTCCACCAGCAGTGGAGGAGTGTTCCTCTTTCTCCACATCCTCGCCAACAACTGCTGTCTCCTGTGTTTTTGATCTTAGCCATCCTGACTGGTGTGAGATGGAATCTCAGGGTTGTTTTGATTTTAGTGAGGTAACCCAATCACAAAAGAACACACATGGTATGCAGTCACTGATAAGGGGATATTGACCCAGAATCTCGGAATACCCTAGACACAATCAGCATATCAATAGATTTCTAAAAAGATGGAAGGAGAGACCCCTGGTCCTGGAAAGACTGGATGTAGGGGAACGCCAGGACAGAGTAACGAGAGGGGGTTGAATGGAGAAAAGAGGGAGGGAAGGGGGCTTATGGGACTTTTGGGGAGGGAGGAAACGGGAAAGGGGAAGTGATTTGGAATGTAAATTAAAAAAATAAAATAAAATAAAATAAAAAAAGCTTAAGCAAACTCTATAAAAAAATAAATAAATCTGAACTTCACTGAGAAGAAACTGATATAGGCATTTCTTTCCATTTTTGTAAAGTAGGCTACTTGTATGATGCCTCTTCATAACTTAATATGCAGTGTAACTTGATGCAAACCTTCATTTCTACATGTGCTCCAATATTTTTCTTTATTGTCAATTTACAGTATTTATGTAGGAGAAACAGCAATTTAGAAATGTGAACAAGAATGATGTCTATAATAGCATACAGTACCCATTCTTCTCTGTGTGACTATCCCTTTGTGTAATTTCAAAGGACACAAAATAATTAAAATTAAAATGTGCCAGAAAAAGGGAATGGGATTAAATTGATTTTTAGGAGCCTAAAATAAAATTTTCATAATGACAGAAATTATGGTTTTTTTGTATAAAAAATTTCCTGTACTCAGAATTAAGGTTGAACTTAAGATATTCAAACCTTTGAAAGATACATAGGTTATATTATCAGACACCTAAAATGCATTCTGTTAGGAAGTCGTGAGAAATTCCACTAAACTTCATGCATGCTGGGCATTCTCATCATCAAAATCATACCGAGCTCCTAGAAAGCTGATTTGCAAATATTTCAGTAAAAATGTATTGGCAGTGACAAAGGAGAGAGGTAAACTTTCAATCCATATATGTGATATTTGTCATTCTTTTAGATGTTTCTATAAATAAGCCTGACATGCAGGAATCTTGTCGCTTCAGCATTTGTTTTGAGATAGAATCAATATCATCTTTGAGTTTAGATTTTATCTTTATGTCTCAAACTTACATATTTTTTATGGGTGCAAATACAATGAAGAAAATAAAATATTTATTATCACTGCTTGATTTAGTCCTTAAAGATATTGAAATAATATACACATTTACCTTCTGTTACAGACATTTTATAAATGGTTTTCTTAACATGATTTCAATCCTACTACCTTCAGAAATGGATGATAAAACTTAAAAGAAAATAAACATAAAATTTAATCATTAAAATGATGAAAGTTGAAAAGATATTTTATAAGTATCTTTTATGTTGAATAAATCAAATATTAAATATTTCAATATTTATTCTAATATTTCTACTACAACATAGCATGAAATTTAGCTCACAAATTTTAGAAATAAAAACATTTGATAAATTTAAAAGAAAACTGAAAATGTCAGTGTTTCTATAAAGGTTACTTAGCACATATACGAAGAGTATTAAGAAATCAATTTCTTAGTGAAGCTTAGAGATTAATAGATATTTCTACTATAGAGAAGTGAACATGTTACTATCATAATTGGATAAGATTTTTGGTGGTGTGATTTAGGTGCTTCCACTAAACCTGGCACATTTTAAAACTTAATCCACAGTTAATAACTATTTGGATAGGATCAAGAGGCAGGGCTTCACTGGAGGAAGTTTGTCACAGCATGTGGACATTGAGGTTTCAAAAGATTTAGACCATTTTGAGTTATCTCTTTCTATTTCTTGGGAAAAAAGAGAAATACCAGAGGCATAGGGAAAAGTCCAGAGCAAATAGAGAAAGGTATACATTGAACAAGGTCAGCAGAATGGGCCTGGGCAGGAAATGAAAGGAAGTTTCAGGGACAAAAGATAAAGACTAAAAGAAAACCAAGAAAAGGAGAAAGGAGATTCAACAGCAGAATTAACATGGTTATAAGGAAAAATGGGTAGCTGAGAAGAGGGAAACCTCTAAGCTGAAAGACTTTTTTATTAGATATTTGCTTTATTTACATTTATTTATTTATTTATATTAGATATTTGCTTTATTTACATTTATTTATTTATTTATATTAGATATTTGCTTTATTTATATTTCTTCTTATTTATTTATATATTTATTATTAGATACTTGCTTTATTTACATTTCAAATGATATCCCCTGTTTGTGTTACCCCTCTGAGAATCCCCTATCCCATTCACCCTTCCCCTGGTATTCCCTCCCAATTTCCTGACTTGCATTCTCCTATTCTAGGGAATCAAACCTTTATAGCACCCATGGTCTCTCCTTTCATTGATGACTGAAATGGTCATCTTCTGCTACATATGGAGCTTGAGCCATGGGTTCCTCCATGTGTACTCTTTGGTTGGTGGTTTAGCCTCTGGAAGCTCTGGAGATACTGGTTGGTACATATTATTATTCCTCCTGCAGGGCTGCAAATCTCTTCAGCTCTGTGGGTCCTTTCTCAAACTGCTCCATTGGGGACCCTCTGTTCATTCTATTGGTTGGCTGTGAGTTTTTGGTATTTTTATCCATTTTCCAATAAGGAACTAAGTATACACACTTTGATCTTCCTTCTGAGTTTCCTGTGGTCTGTGAGTTGAATTTTGGGTATTCTGAGTTTTTGGACTAATATCTACTTATCAGCATGTGCATACCATGTATGTTCTTTTGTGATTGGGTTACCTCACTCAGGATGATGTTTTTTAGCTCCATTCATTTGCCTAAGAATTTCATGAATTCATTGTTTTTAATAGCTGAGTAGTACTCCACTGTGTGAATGTACCACATTTTCTGTATCCATTCCTCTGTTGAGGGACATCTTGGTTCTTTCCAGCTTCTGGCTATTACAAATAAGGCTGCTATAAACATAATGGAGCATTTGTGCTTATTACATGTTGGTGCATCTTCGGGGTATATGCCCAGGAGTGGTATAGCTGGGTCCTCAGGTCCAATTTTCCTCCTATGACCAATTTTCTGAGGAACCGCCAAACTGATTTCCAGAGTGGTTTTACCAGTTTGCAATACTACCAGCAATGGAGGAGTGTTCCTCTTTCTCCACATCCTCTCCAGCTTTGGCTGGTCCCTGAGTTTTTGATCCTGGCCATTCTGACTGGTGTGAGGTGAAATCTCAGGGTTGTTTTGATATGCATATCCCTGATGACCAGGTACCAAATTTAAATCAGGATCAGATAAATGATCTTACCAATCACATAACTCTTAAAGAAATAGAAGCAGTCATTAATAATCTCCCAACCAAAAAACAAACAAACAAACAAAAAAGCCCAGGAGCAGACGGATTCAATGTAGAATTCTACCAGACCTTCAAAGAAGACTTAACACCAATGCTCTTCAAACTATTCCACAAAATAGAAACAGAAGGAACAATACCCAACTTGTTTTTTGAAGCCACAATTACTTTAATACCTAAACTATACAAAGACCCACAAAGAAAGAGAACTTTAGACTAATTTCCCTTATGAATATAGATGCAAAAATACTCAATAAAATTCTTGCCAACCAAATCCAAGAACACATCCAACTAATCATCCACCATGAGAAAGTAGGCTTCATCTCAGTGATGCAGGGATGGTTCAGTATATGGAAATCCATCAATGTAATCCACTATATAAGGAAACTCAAAGAAAAAAAAACTCATGATCATTTCATTAGATGCTGAGGAACTATTTGACAAAATCCAACACCTCTTCATGATAAAAGTCTTGGAAAGATTAGGAATTCAAGGCCTATATCTAAACATAATAAAAGCAATATACAGAAACTCAGTAGCCAACATCAAAATAAATGGAGAGAAACTTGAAGCAATCTCACTGAAATCAGGGACTAGACAAGGCTGTCCACTATCTCCCTACCTGTTCAATATAGTACTTGAAGTCTTAGCCAGAGCAATTAGACAACAAAAGGAGGTTAAAGGGATTCATATTGGAAAGAAGAAGTCAAAGTATCACTGTTTGTAGATAATATGATGGTATACTTAAGTAACCCCAAAAATTCCACCAGAGAACTCCTAAACCTAATAAACAACTACAGCAAAGTGGATGGATATAAAGTGAACTCAACCAATCAGTAGCTTTCCTATACTTAAAGGATAAAGAGGATGAGAAAGAAATTAGGGAAATGACACCCTTCACAATAGTCACAAACAACATAAAATACCTTGGTGTGATCTAACCAAGCAAGTAAAAGATCTGTATGAGAAGAACTTCAAGTCTCTGAAGAAAGAAACTGAAGAAGATCTCAGAAGATGGAAAGATCTCCCATGCTCATGGATCTGCAAGGTTAATATAGTAAAAATGGCCATATTGCCTAAAGCAATCTACAGATTCAATGCAATCTCCATCAAGATACCAACTAAATTCTTCATAGAATTAGAAAGAGCAATATTCAAATTTATCTGGAATAACAGAAAACCCAGGATAGCGAAAACTATTCTCAACAATAAAAGAACTTCTGGTGGAATTACCATCCCCGACTTCAAGCTATACTACAGAGGAATAGTGATAAAAACTGTGTTGTATGGATACAGAGACAGGCAAGAAGATCAATGGAATAGAATTGAAGACACAGAAATGAACCCACACACCTATGGTCACTTGATCTTTGACAAAAGAGCTAAACACATCCAATGGAAAAAAGACAGAATTTTCAATAAATGGTGCTGGGTCAACAGGCAGTCAACATCTAGAAGGATGCAAATTGATCCATTCTTATCTCCCTGTATACAGCTCAAGTCCAAGTTGATAAAGGACCTCCATATAAAACCAGATACACTGAATCTAATAGAAGAGAAAGTGGGGAAGGACCTGGAAAAAATGGGCACAGGGGATTTTTTCCTGAACAGAACACCAATAGCTTATGCTCTACGATCAAGAATTGACAAATGGGACCTCATAAAATTGCAAAGCTTCTGTAAGACAAAGGACACTGTCAATAGGACAAAACATCAACCAACAGATTGAGAAAAAGTCGTTACCCATTCTACATCTGATAGAGGGCTAATATCCAATATATACAAAGAATTCAAGAAGGTAGACTCCAGAGATCCAAATAACTGTATTAACAATGTGGTGCAGAGCTAAACAAAGAATTCTCAATTGAGGAATACCGGATGGCTGAGAAACTCCTAAAGAAATGTTCAAGCTGAAAGATTTTTAAGGTTGGAAAGGAGATAACAGGAATTAGGTGCTTGTGATCCTGAGGTTACCTGGAGGTCAACCTTTCCTTTGGAACGCTAATGGGCATCTAGATAGATATGTGTCCCTTTTGTCATTAATATAATAGCTCTTTTGGTTGAGAAAAACTGGCTTCACAAATTACTGAGAATTGATGGCTTTTGTCAAACCTTCAGAATTTGGTGGGGGTAGGGAGTCATGGGATTTCCATTGGAAATGACAGCAAGTGTCTTAGTTATCCATTTACATTGCATTCAGAAAGAAGTCTTCACCTTTGGGATACTATGTGTGATTGCCATCCTATTTTAGTATTCATGAAGATTCAGAAATGTGAACAAAATTTTACTCACCAGAATGGATATAAACTTGTTTTGATGTAAAGGAGTAGACTGTCAAATCCATGTATAACTGAGCCAAAGACTTGCCAAGTAGAGCTGCACAATTTGTTGGAATATCTGTTGGAAAGACAGGTGTCCATGTAGAGCAAAGACTGCCTGAGTTGGGTCAGAAAAGCTAATAAAGGCATGGTTAACCACCTTGGTCACTAAATATATGATTTAAAACTCAGATTACAAGAAATCTGAATAATGTTGTACATGAATTTATTGAATCTCTGTTCCCAAACCAGCTAATCAAAGTTTCAAGAATACATGGTAACTATGATCATGTAACATTCTAGTTTTTCTTTCTTTCTTTATTTTTTTATTTTCTAAGTTTTTTTTTATTTACATTCCAAATCATTTCCCCTTTCCCGTTTCCTCCCTCCCCGAAAGTCCCATAAGCCCCCTTCCCTCCCTCTTTTCTCCATTCAACCCCCTCTCCTTTCTCTGTCCTGGCGTTCCCCTACATCCAGTCTTTCCAGGACCAGGGGTCTCTCCTTCCATCTTCTTAGAAATCTATTGATATGCGAATTGTGTCTAGAGTATTCCGAGATTCTGGGTTAATATCCCCTTATCAGTGACTACATACCTTGTGTGTTCTTTTGTGATTGGGTTACCTCACTAAGGATGATATTTTCAAGTTCTGACCATTTGCCTAGGAATTTCGTGAATTCATTGTTTTTAATTGCAGAGTAGTATTCCATTGTGTAAGTATACCACATCTTCTGAATCCATTCCTCCGTTGAGGGACATCTGGGTTCTTTCCAGGTTCTTGCTATTATAAATAAGGCTGCTATGAACATAGTGGAGCATGTGTCCTTATTGCATGCAGGTAAAGCCTCTGGGTATATGCCCAGGAGTGGTATACCGGGATGCTCCGGGAATGTCATGCCCAGTTTTCTGAGGAACCGCCAGACTGCTTTCCAGAGTGGTTTTACCAGCTTGCAATTCCACCAGCAGTGGAGGAGTGTTCCTCTTTCTCCACATCCTCGCCAACAACTGCTGTCTCCTGTGTTTTTGATCTTAGCCATTCTGACTGGTGTGAGATGGAATCTCAGGATTGTTTTGATTTGCATTTCCCTAATGACTAAGGATGATGAACATCTCTTTAGGTGCTTCTCAGCCATTAGATATTCTTCAGGTGAGAACTATTTGTTTAGTTCTGTACCCCACATAAAACCAGACACACTGAAACTAATAGAAAGGAAACTAGGGAAGAACCTTGAACATATGGGCACAGGGGAGAATTTCCTGAACAGAACTCCAATAGCTTATGCTCTAAGATCAAGAATAGACAAATGGGACCTCATTAAATTACAAAGTTTTTGCAAGGCAAACACTGTCAAAAAGACAAAGCGGCAACCAACTAACTGGGAAATGATCTTTACCAACCCTACATCTGACAGAGGGCTAATATCCAACATTCTAGTTTTTATTTTTTCCTTTGTCATCTTGAGGAACTTACGTGTACTTCCCATTATGAAGTTAAACCTTCTGGGACATTAAATGGCTTAGTGAACTCCAAAGCAATGTCTTAACAAAATTTAATTCAAGTATCTATTCTTTCTTCTGGTTAGCCAACATTTCTGTATCTCAAAAGAATTAAGATTTTGTGCTAATTGTTTTTGATAGGAATAATATTTAAATATATGAAAGTTACATAAATTTACATGTTAGTGTATATTTCTCTCTATTTCAGTTTTACACACTATTTGAGTATATATCTACTTCAGACATGCTTCTCTGGTACAGTCTTTATGTTTCTTTGGTTTCATTTCACTCTATGTCTACCTGTACTAAATGTGGAACTCACATTACCAGATTTTATCTAATATTATAAAATGAATCAGGTAATTAAATTTACAAGGGTACAGAGAGACTTTTTTAACGAATAATCTTTTATCTTTATAACTTCAGAATTTTCCCTTAGTAAGTTTAATCCTTCAGAACTTAAATTTTCATGCTAATTTTTAATCAATAGTAATTTTTGTCTTGTGGGAAAATTGGGCACCAAAATTATTATTTTATGTTACCTTCAATGATTCACTTCCTGATTAATGACCACTGTATTTTTTTAAGAAAATAATCTAGTTTGTTCCTTTCTTAACTCTTTATCCTTTCAGTATTTGCTTTTCAATTAAAAATAGATTACATTCCCCAAGGTCATGAATAGAAGATTAAGCAACTTTACTAGTAAGCTCTTCTCCATATAAGCATTAAAAAAAATCACTATTTTTCAACCAGAGGCATTTTACTTTTGGTTGTCACATATGGCAATAAGGGAATTTTACCTCCATGCATTGAGTAGAGATCAGTCTTTACTTCCTCCCTTTCTTCCATTGCCAGAATATTGGCAGCTTCTACTGCACTGTTTTTCATGAATCACTTTCTATCTATACCTAATCAAGAATGCTATCTCAAAATTGAATGGTTCAGGTGATTCCTTTCAGATATAATGTATCATGCAAACCCTATTTCAAATATACACACTTATTTTGATAGCTTCCAAGAATGTTGACGACTTCTTAATGCCCCTCAGCCCCATCTCTTTGTGGCAAATGCTTTCTCTGAGACAAAAAACATGAAAGGGAGAACAATTAAAAGACTACAAAAAGCCTCTTGTCCCAATTGAAAGTGTATTTTTAGTTTCAGAGTTCCTCAGCAGATTCTGTAATGCTGCTGTCATAACAATATAGTACAATGTGCTCCATTACGCAATTGTGTCATCTTTTTACATGGGATTGTCCTTAGAACATTTTTAATAAAATTTCTGATTATCTTTCAAGCAGAATATGTTTCCAGGAAAACTGAATAAGTCTGTAATATTCTAACATAAAATTTGAGTGCAGGAGCATTGATTTCTTGGTACTAAGACCCTCATCACTAGAGGAACCTAGGATACAGTTACTGATATGTCTGAGATTGTGAAAGAGGATGGACTTTTCAGACATCAATGAGAGGAGAGACCACTGGTCCTGTGAAGACTCAAGGCTCCAGTGTAAGGTAATGCCAGGTCAGGAAAGTTGGGGGAGGGTTTGGTGAGCAAGGAGAGGGGGGATTGGATAAGGGAGTTTGGGGGAGGGGAAACGAGGAAAGGGAATAACATTTGAAATGTAAATAATGCAAGTATCTAATAAAAATAATTTTTAAATATTTAAAAAATTCCCTTATCATTATTAAAGACTAAAACAGCAGTAAAGAAGGCAATAACTACTGACATAACCCAGATGTTTGAGGAAAGGAGATGTGTATTTGATGGAATTTGAAAGTAATCTGATAGAAGGCATGGAATTAGTTCGATCTTCTTAAATCTGTTGAGATCTGTTTTGTGACCAATTATATGGTTGATTTTGGAGAAGGTACCATGAGGTGCTGAGAAGAAGGTACAATCTTTTGCTTTAGGATGAAATGTTCTATATGTATCTGTTAGTTCCATTTGGTCCAAGGCTTCAATTAGTTTCAATGTGACCCTGTTTAGTTTCTGCTTTCCTGAACGATCCATTTCAGAGAATGGGGTGTTGAAGTTACCCACTATTATTGTGCGAGGTGCGATGTGTGCTTTGAGCTTTAGTAACGTTTCTTTTATGAATGACGGTGCCCTTGCATTTGGAGCATAGATATTCAGAATTGAGAGTTCTTCTTGGTGGATTTTTCCTTTGATCAGTATGTAGTGTCCTTCTGTGTCTTTTTTGATGACTTTAGGTTGAAAGTCAATTTTATCTGATATTAGGATGGCTACTCAGGCTCCTTTCCTGGGACCATTTGCTTGTAAAATTGTTTTCCAGCCCTTTACTCTGAGGTAGTGTTTGTCTTTGACACTGAGGTGCGTTTCCTGCACGCAGCAAAATGGTGGGTCCTGTTTACGTTTCTAGTGTGTTAGTCTATGTCTTTTTATTGGGGAATTGAAATCATTGACATTAAGAGAGATTAAGGAATGGTGATTATTGCCACCTGCTATTCTTGATGCTATCTTTATGTTTGAGTGGTTATCTAATTTTGGGTTTGATGAAAGGAGGTTACTATTTCGTTTATTGTAGGGTGTAGTTTCTCTCCTTGTATTGGTGGTTTCCACCTATTATCCTTTTTAGGGCTGGGTTTGTGGAAAGATATTGTGTAAATTTGGTTTTATCATGGAATATCTTGGTCTCTCCATCTATGGTGATTGAGAGTTCTGCTTGATATAGTAATCTAGGCATTTGTGTTCTCTTAGAGTCTGCATGAGATCTGCCTAGGATCTTCTGGCTTTCATAGTCTCTGGTGAGAAGTCTGATGTGATTCGGATAGGTCTTCCTTTATATGTTACTTGGCCTTTTTCTCTTATTGCTTTTAATATTCTTTCTTTGTTTAGTACATTTGATTATTATGTGACGGTTCTGTTCTGGTCCAGTCTGTTTGGAGTTCTGTAGGCTTCTTGTACGTTCATTGGCATCTCTCTCTTTAGGTTAGAGAAGTTTTCCTCCATAATTTTGTTGAAGATATTTACTGGCCCTTTAAGTTGCAAATCTTCACTCTCATCAATGCCTTAGGTTTGGTCTTCTCATTGTGTCCTGGATTTCCTGGATGTTTTGGGTTACACGTTTTTTGCATTTTGCATTTTCTTTGACTGTTGAGTCAATGCTTTCTATGGCATCTTTAGCATCTGAGATTGTTTCTTCCGTCTCTTGTATTCTATTGATGTTTGCATCTATGACTCCTGATTTCTTCCCAAGGTTTTCTATCTCCAAATTTGTCTCCCTTTGTGATTTCTTAGTTGTTTCTACTTCCTTTTTTTAGATCCTAGATGAATTTGCTCAGATCCCTCACTTGTTTATTTGTATTTTCCTGTATTTCTTTAAGATATTTTTTCATTTCCTCTTCCAGGATTTCTGCCTGTTGACCCAAGTTCTTCTATATTTCTCTAAGTGATTTTTGTGTTTCCTCCTCATGGGCTTCCATCTGTTGTTCCATATTCTCCTGCATTTCTTTAAGTGATTCTTGTCTTTCCTTTGTAAGGGCATCTACCTGTTGATTCATTTCTTTAAGCGATTTTTGTGTTGCCTACTTATGGGCCTCCATCAGTTGACCCACATTCTCCTGCATTTCTCTAAGCGATTTTTGTGTTTTCTTTGTAAGGGCTTCTACCCATTGATTTATGTTCTCCTCATTTCTCTTTGCGATTTATTTGTGTCCTTCTTGAAATCCTCTAATAGCATCATGAGTAGTGATTTTAAATCCAGATCTTGCCTTTCGGGTGTGATGGGATATCCAGGACTTGCTGCTGTTGGAGAGTTGGTTTCTGATGGTGCCATATTGCCTTGATTTCTGTTAGTAATGTTCCTACGTTTGCCTTTTGCCATCTGGTTACCTCTGGTGTTAGTTGGTCCTGCTGTCACTGGCTGTTGGTTGGAACTCCTGTTAGCCTGCAAGGCTATTTCTGCCCCCCTCCCCCATGGATTACTGGGATTCCCCTGGCACAGATTGCTGGAGCCTGCTCTGCTCCTGAGTGACTTTGTAGTCCTGATGTGCCTTGCCCCAAGTGATAAATGTTGCTGGTTCAATTGGAGGTCAACATGCAGAAGAATGCAAATTTATCCATTCTTATCTCCTTGCACTATGCTCAATTCCAAGTGGATCAAGGACCTCCACATAAAACCAGACACACTGAAACTAATAGAAAGGAAACTAGGGAAAAACCTTGAACATATGGGCACAGGGGAGAATTTCCTGAACAGAACTCCAATAGCTTATGCTCTAAGATCAAGAATTGACAAATGGGACCTCATAAAATTACAAAGTTTCTGTAAGGCAAAGGACACTGTCAAAAGGACAAAGCAGCAACCAACAAACTGGGAAATGATCTTTACCAACCCTACATCCGACAGAGGGCTGCTATCCAATATATACAAAGAACTCAAGAAGTTAGACTCCAGAGAGTCAAGTAACCCTATTAAAAAATGGGGTACAGAGCTAAACAAAGAGTTCAACCACGCAACTGGACGGGACAGATCCAAGCCCAGAAATGATTGGCCAACACAAAATGGACTCCATGTTTGTCTTAGTATGTGTGTCTGAGTTTGTGTGTCTGCTTTTTGTTTGTTTTTCTATTTTTGTCTTGATGTTTTTCTATTGCTTTTGATTTTTATATTTGTTTTGTTGTTGTTGTTGTTGAAAGAAATAATATGAAGTGAGGTGGATAATGATGTAGAAAGTATTTGGAAGGATTTTGGTGAAGGAAAAGAATATAATCAAAAATACTGTGTGGAAAATTTTATCCAATAATGACAAAAGAAAAACAATAACAATTACTCAAAATGTAAACGTGAACGTCCTTCAAGGGAGGCTGGAGGTGAGATAGAAAGCAAGATGAGATGGCCAGGAAAGAGCTCTGCTTTTAGAAACATGAAGTAGGCCACTCTGCTCACCTATGCCCCCTACCTTGGTAAATTGAGATTTCAGAAACTGTGAGATTAAATGTAGATATCCTCCTCTAAAGCTACTTTATGCACAAAGACAACCCAGATTTGAAAGAAGTCTTTACCACCTGTACTTCCTGCAAGTGTTAAATATCCAAAATTTATAAAGTAATATCGAGACTAAATATTAAGAAGAGGTCAGAAAAATCACATGTTCTATTTCATATATGGATGCAAGTCTATAATGCATGTGTGTATTTATGTAAGTATGCATGCAAGTATAGTATGATATGTTGAAAGAACAACATGAAAGGGTAACATTTGGTGAACAGGAAGGACAGAAGATAGATCAGTTCTCAAAGCTAACTGTTTATTTTTTTAGATTTGTATCTGTCATTAATGCCCCCCGTGTGCATATGTGTATATGAAGAGAGAGAGAGAGAGAGAGAGAGAGAGAGAGAGAGAGAGAGAGAGAGAGAGAGACAGAGAGAGAGGGAGAGAGAGACAGAGACACAGAGAGAGAGAGAGAGACAGAGAGAGAGAGCATAAAAAAGCAATTGACAGTGAAAATATAAAATATAAAATATAAACGGAAGTTCCATGGCTTTAGAATGACTATTCTAAAAGTAGAAGTGTATTGTGATGTTGTGATATGTCTGATTTGTGGCTGGATGAGTGTTTGAGTGGCTGTACTAGTCTAGCTGTGTGATATTTTTGACTGTATATCCAATACATATTTTGGAGGATTTGGTACTACACATGCACTCTAGAGTGTACATATATAGGTCTCAAAGGCAAAAATTTTATGATTTTATTTGCATGAATTATACCAGCATATGTCTTCAAAATAAAAGATTTATGCCTACCATCTATTGGAAAAAGAGCTCTAAAAAATAGAGATGAGAGATCTCTTAATCTATGAGCATAATGACAAGTCATTAGGGATCAGTTTTGTGTTATGTACATGTAACAGAAAAGTAGAAGTAGATTCTTTTTAATACACTGTGACCTGTCTAGAAGTGGGTTTTTACACCAATAATGTTGCTAGGTACAAATTTCCTCTTGTGGAAAGCACTTGAAATCCAACGAGAACATGCTTGGTTATTCTCATGATGTCCATCCTTTCCACTATTATGACACTGGGCATGTCTTGGTAGGCTGATGGTTATTATAGCTCCCAGGGTTCATGGCTGAGTAAGACTGATGATTACTAGTCTCCTCTGGCAGCATACATAGAATCTTCAATGACAAATTGCAAGTAGGAATAAAGCTTCCAGGCAATTTCTTTTTGTTCTATGATTCATGTACAAAGTGTCGTTTGCAGTAGGTTTTATATCAAATGCTAGTAAGTAACCATAAGCATTACCAGTAGCCTATAATGTTGAGAGGTGATGGAACCTCATGCCCAACAACTCCAAAATATGCAATTCATTCCTGGCACTAGGCTTTTTGTTTGTTTGTTTACAATGTATAAAAGGAACATTATTACCACATTGCTGTCTAACTACATTTTAACAGTTTGTATACACTTTAGGAATTTTCCACAGTAGTACATTTAGATATGACTTTTTCAAAATATCCTTAGTAATAACCACACTTGCCCATATTCCCTTCATGATTCAGCAGTCTCATCTCATACCGCAATTTAACAGTTCATACTTCATTATTAATTTTAACCTGTCATATTACTACATCTTACATCTCTTTAATTGAATATCCCTGACATGGTCTCTAAATAATCTCTGAACCTAAGAGACTAAGGAATGCTCAACCTTATAGGAGATACCTGTATCATAAGTCTATCCTCTCAAGGCTCAGAAATTGTCACATTAGAGAAACTGGGAAAATTGTAAGAATTAGAAGCAGTGGATGATGACAGCAAGTGTTTTCTGGATGCAGTATGGCAGGTAAACATATGAATTCACGTTTGTTATAACAACGTGTACAAAAATTGCACAAGTTCAAACTAGTCATATTTACAGCCCAAAGGGAAGGAAGCCTTCACAGAATTCTACTCATATCTGAGGAACAATAGTTTATTCAAGGATGCTAGGATAAGAGACATCAGCTTTCCTTAGGACTGTGGTCCCTAGTACACAGACAGTGATAAATTGGAAGGCCACAACTTTAACAGTACAAAAACAGCATAAAGGCATTGAAAAAGGTAAGGAAGTGTGGATGGTTCTGAGGGGTGATAGATGACAGATGAATATGACCAAAATGCACTGTACAAGATTCTCAAAGAACTGATTAATTAATGGATGACTGTCTTTTACCTTCTACCATTAAGAAGTAAGCATGGGACTTAGTATGCTTTTTGTCAATTCAACAAAAGCACTAATCACAATAGGAAATAAATGTCTTAGACTTTCCATGGTGATAAGGAGAGCACCAAACTCTGTAGGAGTTATGGAACAAATATTTTTATTGAAAAGGTATCCTGTCACTATTACCGATGCCATGCTGTACCTGCAAAAAGGAACCTAGCATGAGTGTACTCTGAAAAACTCTACTGGCAGTTGACTGAAACAGATGTAGGTACTGATAGTCAATCATTGGACTGGGGTCAAGGACCCTTATGGAAGATTTGGGGAAGGACTGAAGGAACTGAAGGGGATGGCAACCCCATAGGAAGAACAACAATATCAACTAACCTGGAACCCTGGGAGCTCCCAGAGACTAAGCCACCAACCAAAGAGCATACATGGGCTGGTCTGAATCCCCAGGCACTTATATAGCAGTGAACTGCCTTTTCTGGGTGAAGTGGGAAAGGATGTACCTAATCCTGTAGAGACTTGATGCCTCAGGGAAGGGGGATACCTTGTGGTGGGGGACACTGAACTGGGGTTGGATGAGTGGGTGAGGGGGTGGGCAGGTAGTGGGTGGAAAGTACCCTCTCAGAGGCGAAGGGGAGGGGCGAAGTACTCTTGGGGAGGGCACTGGCAAGAGGGCAAAATTTGGAATGTAAAGGAATGAAACAATAAAAAATGTTGCTGATTAAAAAGAAGAAGAAGAGGTCCATGCTAATGTGTAATAATTTCTGCAGGTAATTTGACAGTCCATAAATTCTTGAAAATGCTGTGAATAACAAGTACCTATGTTGTATTTGTAGAAAATCTCAGTAAGGAGCTCCTAATTTTAGTCCCACTATTTTTTTAAGATGGGGGCCATCTGTAAGAAATAACACATCACTTTTTTCAAATTAAGATGCAGCCTATCACAAGTCTTGTCAGCCACTGAGTGTCTGGTAAAGGGATACCACTCGGCTGTGTGATCAGATCTATACATCATGAGCTACGTTCTGTCAAATAGAAAAGTGACACATCTCGGTGGACTCAACATCAATCCATCTTAAAACCCAAGTGTCATGGCTATAATCAAACATAAAGAAATCCAGAGGGCACAGAAAAGCCTCAGTAACAAATGCAAGAGACCTACATCACACTCCACTTATACATTTGTGCCTTTTACTTACTTCACACCTATGATAAACATGATTACACTATTTACCTGGCTGGAAGAAGGGAAAATAAAAGTCCCCGGATCAATTCTGTTGGTTTTCTATTTTTTTAACATATACCAAAGCAGTTTATTGTCATGTTATTTCAGTACTGGATTGGTTCTGAACCTAAACTGTGCTGGAAAACCTCATGGTAGTGGACAGAATGAGAACTATCTTGCATAGGCTCGGGTATCTAAATGCTTGTTCTTTATTTAGTGCACATTTTGGGGCTCTCATGAAGCCTTTAGGATACACAGACTTGCCTAAGTAGCACACCATTGAGGGCAGGCTGTAGGGACTGCAGCTTTGTTCTGGTTCCAATTTACTGCCTGCTTCATGCAGACAGTTAAACATGATGTCTTAGTTGGCATGCATGCTGATGGCTGCTATGCCCCTTCTCCATGATGAGCTCATTCTTCCAGAAATCTAAGACAAGAAAAACTCTTCCTTCTGTAAGTGCCTTGGTACTTTATCCCAGTAACATAAAAGTGGCTAATACACCACCAAATCAGCTGAGTTTTTTATGGTTTACCTAACCCTCAGAATTCTATAGAAAGAAAAGTGACTAAACACAAGAACATATGAAAGTTTTTTTTTTTCAGTGTAGTAGCCCAGGTTGGTATCTATGGGTTCTTAGAGGCTGTAAGACATCTGTAAAAACCTTTCCAACTTTAAATCTTTGTTATAAAGTTGGGTGTAATTCTTATAGGTGTATCTTTGTATGTTACTTGACTTTTTTTTCCCTTGCAGCGTTTAATATTTTTTTTTTGTTTTGTGGATTTTTGTGTTTTGATTATTATGTGGTAGGAAAATTTTCATTTCAGGTATAATTTAATTGGTGTACTGCTAAAGTTATTGTATTTTTGTAGGCATCTCCTTCCTTAGGTTGGGAAATTTTTCTTCTATGATTTTGTCGAAATATTTTCTAGTCCTTGGAGCTGGCACTTTTCACCTTCTTCTATTCCTACTATTCTTGAGTTATGTACTTTCATAGTATTCCAGACTTCCTGGATATTTTATGTCAGGAAATTTTTAGCTTTAACATTTTTTGTCTGGTGTATCAATTTCTTCTATCTTATCTTTTACATTTAAAATTCTCCTTCTATATCTTGTATTCTTTTTGTGATGCTTGTGTCTGCTGTTCCTGTTTCCTTTCCTAAACTTTTCGTCTCCAGGATTTCCTCAAGTGTGTTTTCTTTATTGTTAGTATTTCCATTTTCAGGTCTTGAACCGTTTTATTCATTTCTTTCACCTGTTTAATTATATTTATTTGTATTTTTAAGGGATTTAAAGCCTGCTATATGTTTGATTGTATTTCAATGTATTTCTTTGAGTGATATATTTATTTCCTCTTTAAAGTCATATATCGTCCTTATAAGACTGTATTTAATATGCTTCATTTGTATTAGGATATTCAGGGCTTGCTGGAGTGGGATAACTTTGCTTTGAAGGTGTCCTGTTGCTCTGGCTCCTTTTGTTTATGATCTTACCCTGGCCTTTAGCCATTTGGCTTTTTCTGCATGTTCCTGGTCTAGCAGGTATCAGGAAGGCAATCCTAATCTGGATGTTCCCTAGGTGGAAGGCCTCCAGTGGGCAACCTTTGACTGAATGTTCTTATTGTAGTTGGCCTGGGTTTTCCTTATTTGGTGGACCTGATAGAGGCCAGCAGAGTGGTGGCCAGACATTGGAATTCAGGGGGAAAATCTAAAACTAGCTCAAGACAGCTGCAGCCGAGCATTCCCCAGGGAACAGGTTGGGAAATTAGAGGTAAGAAATCAACCCTGGATATTCCTTTATTGGATGGCCTGATAGAGGCCAGCATGTCAGGGGACAGAAAAGTAGAGCTCTAGGAAGAGTTGGCTGCTAGCTCAGGGCAACTGGGTAGAGAAGTGGGGGTAGAGAAGAGTTCTAAACTAGTTGTTCCTTGTTAGGTGGGCCTAAAGGAGGCTGGCAGAAAAGTGACCTGTCAATGGAGCTCCAGGGACAGCTTGCAGTTACAGAGAGTCTATGGGGATCATTCTACCTGAGATTCCTACCAACCGGGGATGGATATACTGAAATGGCCACTTCCTCTATCCAGCAGATGGAAGGAAGAGGATAAAATCTACCAGCAAAACCTTTGACCACAAATGTGCCCTGCCTACAAGATACACAGGGATAACGTTGAACCAAAGACTGAAAGAACTCCCAAACACTGACTGCCCCAACTTGACACCCATCTCATTGGATAGAAACAACCTCTGACACTATTAATGATACTCTGCAATTCTTCCAGATAGGAAACTAGTGTAACTAGGTGCTGAGAATATTCATCCAGCAACAGATAGAAACAGATGCAGAGACCCATAGCTTAATATCATGCAGACCTCAAGGAGTCTTGTGGAAGAGTGGAGAATAAAAGTGAGCAAGCTGGAGGGGTCAAAGACACCACCAGAAGGTTTACCAAGTCAAGTAAGCTGGACGCATGGGGGCTCACAGAAACTAAACAACCAACCAAAAAGCATGAAGGGCTAGTGATGCACCTGAACTGTACCACCAGAGGAATAGGCTTGGGACTGCTGAGGTGGAGAATTCTCAAACCCTGGAAATCTAAATGTCTGAGATAGCAATCGAACTAGCTACTTCCCTGTCTCCATACCTGCTTTGGAGCAAGGAACCATTTCCCATATCTAGATGATCATTTAATCATTATAAAGAGACAAATCTCTTGCCCCTAGAAGCATTGCAGGTGTGGTTGCTGTGTCACATGTATGCCAGTAGGTAGCAGAGGGGACAGAGACTGTGTCTACATTTAATATTTTCACCAATTGTGGGTCTGCCTTCTGCCCCACTGCTGGGATATGAGGCACACTGCTAGGGAGGCAAAACTCAGAGAGTGTTTGACTGTGTCTCCCTGTACTGCTGTGAAGGGAAGATCTGAGACACTTCTTGCTGAGGGGGTGGGAGACTGTGGCCTAAGATGGGGTGGCCAAAGTTAGGTGTCCCTGAGTGCCAAACATCTAGTCAGCACTGGAGTGCCACACTGAGGAGTGGGGAATGAAGGATCAGAGTGCAAAGAGGCAGGAAGCGGCAAGTTGCCTACAGTCTCAGGTGGATGCCTGGGTGCCAGCAAATCAGACCCACTCAACCTAACCAAGTTTCCTGGCAAGGTCCATTATCCCATAACCAATGAACATCTGAATGATTAGTAACCCAGCATTCCCTGAAAAAGAACTAACCTGAGACAACCACCAGTTTGATCATGCAAGCCCCTATGACTCCCAGGATTAGGGAGTCTAGAAGAACTAGAGTCTAGAAAACTAGTCCAGAAACTAGAAGAATCTGCTCTAGGACTGAGAGACCCAAGTAGGAGTGACCTGGAGACAGACCCTCTCATGGGATCATTCAGACTGGCCAAGTGAGAAGAAAATACCAGATCACTACTAGACTGACACCATGGGGCCTGGACAGGGAGCTAGTCTGAGATGACTACTAATAGGGATCTATAAAGTACAGAGGGAATATCTTGTGTATTGTATAGAAGCATCACCTGTCAACCTAAAATTCTATGGCTTAGTCAGGAAATCGAAGGTGGGGCATTTAGGAGACAGTGAGGACTTTGGGATACAGCCAAGAGCAGGAAGATTCATGAGCAAAGATGTGAACAGTTGATAGATGTATGGTACCTGAGTACAGGTAACTAGCCATATGGCAGAAGTGGATTAAAAGGGTTATTTTAAGTGATGGTTCTAATCAGGAAGACTCTAGCTATATGGCAAAGGTATTTGTAAATATATTTTGAGTCTGAGTCTTATTTCAGTGAGCATGGAGATAGGAGGAAGAACCAGACTCAACTTCTACAACCCAGTACTGTACGGGCTGACCATGCCCAAGGGTAGTTCTGTGTTTCCACATTGCTGCTGGGGCATCAGATGTAACTCTGTGTTCTTTCCTAGCTGCTAGGGTGCTGTACTCATAGAATGCTACCACTCTGCTCAGGGAAGGCAAAATGCAGCCTAAAATAGGGTTCCCAGTCCGTATTCCTCTGGGTGAGAAATGGTAGGGGCTGGTATGGAGGCTGTGGTTCTAAAACTCCTGGGCACTCAGATGCTCCTGAGAACCTCAAGGAGTGGGAAATGTGTCCATTGGCCTATGATGAGCTGGGGGCATAGGAAATCTGCCTTAGTTCAGAGTGAGTTCCAGGAGTTCGGTCAGCCCTTTTGCAGGGGAATAAGGTGCAGCTGTGTATGATGAAGGCCTCCTCCTGCAGTGAGTCCTTGACGGAGGAGATACCTCTGGCTTGTTCACACTGCTTTATTCCTGGTGGATGAGAATACATATGACTTAGTTGGCACGAATCAGAGATTGCATACATTTTGCAGGAAGGAATGCCTAAGAAGAGATGATCATTGGATAAATACTTGGGGCCCCTAGATACCTCATTAGAATGGAGGACTCTAGGCTCCATGCTATGACTGGTTAAAATGGTCCTCTTAGTGGGGTGTAGTGGTCACATGCTCCAGGACAGGAATCTAGTGGGGAACTTGTCTGAACTCCATTGTTCTCAGTTATGAGTTTCATCAGGTGTCTTCATTATGGTTTTACTGATGTGAACAGACATCATGACCAAAGCAACTCTTACAAAGGATAACATTCAGTTGGGGGCTTGCTTAAAGGTTCAGAGGTTCAGTATATTATTCTCAAGGTGGGAGCATGGCAATGCCCAAGCAGATGTAGGGCTGCAGTAGCTGAAAGCTCTACATCTTCATCTGAAGGCTGCTAGGAAATGACTGGCTCCAGGGCAACTAGGACAATGGTATTAAAGCCCATGCCCATAGCGACACACCTACTCCAACAAGGCCACATCTCCCGATAGTGCCACTCCCAGGGACAAGCATATTCAAACCATTACATTGAGGTTCTGAACTTCATGACTACCTTACTAGTTCTTCTCTCTGATGGCACTGTCTACTACCTCACACTCAAGATTGCCTCTGCTCAGTCCCATAATGCATGAGCTGGCCATAGCACTCTTGAGACCAGTTCTGAGATGACCCTAAACATGCAAAGACCCTAGGTGCCTCTAAGAGAAGCAAATAAGTGGTAGAAAAATGGAAGAGAAAAGTATAGGGTTTGGGTACAATTAAGAGGGGCAGAACTGTAGACTCAAGGATAGTGAGGAACAGCACAATATGAGTAGTTGGTGATACTACCCAGGACCATGGTAGGGTTCTAGCTGCACTGCTACCAGAAGGGGTCAAGTCTGAGTCTATGGCCCTGCTGTGGCTGGGTTCTACTACCACCAAAGTCCAGACAGATGTCTCCAGTCTGGGCTCCTGCTGGGGGACATGTTGATGTCTGAGGGCTTTTCAGAACTGGACCCATCCCTTATCTGAGCGTATGGGAAAGCTGGCTCTGTGGTCAGGAAAGCAAAAGGCCGCACCCTGCCCACGGCCAACTGTAGTACTTGGGAGAGTGGCCCTGCACATTGCAGAAGTTGTGGGTGAGCCACCTACCAAGGATATGAGCATGCGAGACCTAGCCCTATACCTCTTCTTTTGTGTGGTGGTAAGGACAAGGGGAAGATAACCTTCTCTCTCTTGCCCCTCACCACCTGGGTAAAGCAGGAGACATGTCTCTGTTTCCATAAAAGCAGGGAAGCTGGTCCTGTGCTTTATTGGCTGTAGCACTCATGAGAGCAGGCCCTAAACCTTACCTGGGCAGCAAAGAGGAGCTGACCCTGGTAATAGGGGCATGTGCCAGCTAGCCCAGAGCGCATGAGCATGGGAGGCCCCACCACTTGTCTAGCATGCAGTGGCAAGGGTGAAAAAGAGATGATACCTCTCCCCACCCACACCTTGCTACCTGCATCAGTCAGTACAGCTGGCCCTGAGGTCACCAGAGTAGGAGAGCTCTCCCTGCCCTTCACTTTCTGCAATAATTTGGGGAGTAGGACCTACAGATTCCCTGGGCAACATAGTAGAACTGAACATGGTACTGGCGTGAGTAAGCTGGCCCAATGATATGAAAGTGGGAGCTCTGGTACTGTATCTTGTCTGCTGGGCAATGGCACAGATGAAGGAGATCCAGTCTTTTCTTCTCACCAACTATGGCAGGCAAGAGAGCTGTTCATGAGAGTGGGAGAATTGGCCATGTCCCTCGCCAGGGAAGATCAAGCCCTGTACCTTGATTAGGCAGCAGAAGAGTGCTGGTCCTGGTAGTAGGGGTTGCTACTGAGCCAGCCCAAAGAGTGTGAGAGCAAGAGATCCAGCAAGCTGACCAATTCAGATACTTTACAGGTTCAGATCCAGGTCTTGGAAGTGGGCCATCCCAACCTCCACTCCTTTGATGAACTGCTGGAGTGCACAAAGGGGCTAGTCTTACAGATCCAAAACTGTAAGAATTCCATTACACAGAGCAACAGCGGGATATTCAAGAGGAGTCCCAGTGAAGTTTCAGTATTGATAGAGTAGTAGAAGCCAGAAATCTTGTACCAGCCCAATGAATCATTGCAATAAAATATTTCAAGCAAAGTGAGGACTTCAGAGTATACTGTGAAACACTCTGTGACACACTACAGCTTTGACAACATGAATTTTCACTTCTTTGGTAGTGGGAAGGTTGCAAGAGTAGATGGATACAAAAGGAGGGGATGAGTGGGATTTGGGGTACATGATCTGAAAATGACAAAGAACCAATAAAAAGGTCTTTTTTTTAAGATAGAGGCAAATCCACAAACTTTTAAAATAGTAGATGAATGTAAAAGTTGTTTAGCTTATCATAATATTCTGAACTCTGCTTATGATTTTTTGGTCCTTTTCCCTGACTATCATACAGTCTACAGTGAGGATATCCAATGTGCAAGCAATGATGTATTTACTCAATACTTGTTTTATACACTTGAGAATTTGAGCATGTTTAATAGGGCTTGTGGGCATGAGAAACTATTTTGTAATTGAATTTTATTTATATTTTTTCTGGCTATAATATTAAACAGTTCATATATTTTGTAACACATTCCCAAGGAGATATCCTTTAATCAACAAATAAGAAAAAACTTCCCACTGGATTTTCAAAGTTAAGATATTACTGGTACTTATCATTCTCAAGAGGTGAATGGGGACAGAAAGAAATGGAGAGCAACATGTTGCAGTTAGTTATGATTAACTTCATGAAAAGTGTCTGTAATAGATGATGGGATAAGAAAGAATATACTTAGTAACCAGGTGGACCACTAGAGAGTGTCTAAGTAGTTATTTGTCCACTTCTGAGAAAGGTATACTGGAGTGAATTCCTAGCTTTCAGAGGTGAAGCTCCAGACATTTGAAGGGAGAAAATTACCTAGAATGGGTAGTAAAGTGGAGATATGTGCAAAGTCATTTACAACCTGTGATAGTTTGTATATCCAGGGAGTTCACTATTAGGAGGTAAAGGCTTATTGGAGTAGGTCTGGCCTTGTTGGAATAGGTGTGTCACTATGGTTGTGAGTTTTAATACCTTCATCCTAACTGCCAGGAAGCCAGTCTCCTCCTAGCTGCCTTTTGAAAAGAGGAGGGAGTCTCAGCTCCTCCAACCCCATGTCTGCCTGGATGCTGCCAAATTCCCATCTTGATGATAATGGAATAAACCTCTGAACCTGTAAGACAGCTCCATTCAAATGTTGTCTAAGAGTTATCTTGGTGTCCGTTTGCAGCAGTAAAAGCCTAAATAAGACAACCTAAGAGTAGTTAATCCAAAATACTGGTAAAAGTTGAGAATTCCAAAGTTGATTCATTAATCTTCTCCTTGTAAACTTCATCAGGAGAAAGGCCAAATAGAAACAAAAAGGTTATTTCTGAGGAGGTAAAATTTATCTGAGAAGTATGTGAATACATACTAAACCGACACTGTAGTCTGTTATTTAAACTTCTCTTTTAGGACCCAAACGAACATTTCTTCTGATGATTGGACTATTTGGTTTAAAAGAGAACATTTTCAATTTCTATACCCAATGTACATCTTTATCATATTGTATGCCTTTTACATGGTATTCAATCCTTTCCAATGATTAACCAGTGAACTGTACAAAAGGACTCCTAGAGTGACAAACTCCTGTAGAATGGGACAAAGCTGTAACTCTTTGGATTTTCTATGATCTGACAGCTCCTAGATAATGATTTGGAGACCTTTTATTATTTATGAAAACTTAAGGTCTTAGCTTAAGTGTTCCAACTAGTTCTTATATCTTGATTAACCTGCATATATTAGTATATATTCTACCACGTGGCTCATTGTCTCTCCTCCATTTCATAAGTCCAACTACCTCTGCATCTCAATGACTGATGAATCTCTTAGACCAATTAGTATCTAATTGATGAATTGAATCTCCAACTTCAGGCTATTTCTCAGAATCCCTAACTTTACACACAACTCCTAACTATTCTCTTCTGCATTTATATAGGCCATTCAGCTCTTTACTAAAGACAGAGAATGCCTTAGACTGGTGAGAAAAAACAGAGACACATCTTGATACAGTGCACAAAATGCTACTGCAACACAAAGCATCTTTTAGGTCAGCATTGGAAAATGCATGTCCTCCACAATTCTATTTCCTTTTATCTATTTTTTTATTTTTTAAGTTTTTTTATTTACATTCCAAATCATTTCCCCTTTCCCATTTCCTCCCTCCCCGAAAGTCCCATAAGCCTCCTTCCCTCCCTAATTTTCCCCATTCAACCCCCTCTTGCTTCTCTGTCCTGGCATTCCCCTACATCCAGTCTTGCCAGGACCAGGGGTCTCTCCTTCCATCTTCACGGAAATCTATTGATATGTGAATTGTGTGTAGGGTATTCCGAGATTCTGGGTTAATATCCCCTTATCAGTGACTGCATACCATGTGTGTTCTTTTATGATTGGGTTACCTCACTAGGGATGATATTTTCAAGTTCTGACCATTTGCCTAGGAATTTCGTGAATTCATTGTTTTCAATTGCAGAGTAGTACTCCATTGTGTAAGTATACCACATATTCTGAATCCATTCCTCCGCTGAGGAACATTTGGGTTCTTTCCAGCTTCTGGCTATTATAAATAAGGCTTCTATGAACATAGTGGAGCATGTGTCCTTATTGCATGCAGGTAAAGCCTCTGGGTATATGCCCAGGAGTGGTATAGCCAGATCCTCCGGGAGTGTCATGCCCAGTTTTCTGAGGAACCACCAGATTGCTTTCCAGAGTGGTTGTACCAGCTTGCAATCCCACCACCAGTGGAGGAGTGTTCCTCTTTCTCCACATCCTCGCCAACAACTGCTGTCTCCTGTGTTTTTGATCTTAGCCATTCTGACTGGTGTGAGATGGAATCTCAGGGTTGTTTTGATTTGCATTTCCCGAATGACTAAGGATGATGAACATCTCTTTAGGTGCTTCTCAGCCATTAGATATCCTTCAGCTGAGAACTCTTTGTTTAGCTCTGTACCCCATTTTTAATATGGTTACTTGGCTCTCTGGAGTCTAACTTCTTGAGTTCTTTGTATATATTGGATATTAGCCCTCTGTCGGATGTAGGGTTGGTAAAGATCATTTCCCAGTTAGTTGGATTCCACTTTGTCTTTTTGACAGTGTCTTTTGCCTTACAGAAACTTTGTAATTTAATGAGGTCCCATTTGTCAATTCTTGATCTTAGAGCATAAGCTATTGGAGTTCTGTTCAGGAAATTCTCCTCTGTGCCCATATGTTCAAGGTTCTTCCCTAGTCTCCTTTCTATTAGTTTCAGTGTGTCTGGTTTTATGTGGAGGTCCTTGATCCACTTGGAATTGAGCTTAGTGCAAGGAGATAAGAATGGGTCAATTTGCATTCTTCTGCATGTTGACCTCCAGTTGTACCAGCACCATCTGTTGAAAAGGCTATCTTTTTTCCACTGGATGGTTTTAACTCTTTGTCAAAGATCAAGTGACCATAGGAGTGTGGATTCATTTCTGGGGCTTCAATTAAGTTCCATTGATCTACATGCCTGTCACTACCATTACCATGCAGTTTTTAACACTATTGCTCTGTAGAACAGTTTGAGGTCTGGGATATTGATTCCCCCAGAACTTCTTTTACTCTTGAGAATAGTTTTAGCTATCCTGAGTTTTCTGTTATTCCAGATTAAATTTTGAATTGCTCTTTCTAACTCTATGAAGGATTGAGTTGGGATTTTGATGGGGATTGTATTGAATCTGTATATTGCTTTTGGCAAGATGGTCATTTTTACTATATTAATCCTGCCAATCCATGAGCATGGCAGATTTTTCCATCTTCTGAGGTCTTCTTCAATTTCTTTTTTCAGAGACTTGAAGTTCTTGTCATACAGATCTTTCACTTGTTTGGTTAGAGTCACACCAAGATACTTTATATGGTTTGTGACTATCGTGAATGGTATCATTTCTCTTACTTTTTTCTCAGCCTGCTTATCCTTTGAGTATAGGAAGGCTAGTGACTTGCTTGAGTTGATTTTATATCCAGCCACTTTGCTAAAGTTGTTTATCAGCTGTAGGAATTCTCTGGTGGAGTTCTTTGTGTCGCTTAAGTATATTATCATATTGTCTGCAAATGACTTCTTCCTTTCCAATTTGTGTCCCTTTGACCTCCTTTTGTAATTGCTGCTAATGTTGGTGTAAGTTTGTTACTCTGTTTACCAAAGTAAAGCATGCCAGTGATTTTTTTTGTAAGTTTCTTCCTATAGGTCCTAAACTAAGACAGAGTCTTTATTTTATCTTTTTCCATAAGGAAGTCATTTGCTTCACAGCTCTGTCCTTTCACATAAATGGTATCACTTCTTAGCTTATTTTAGTTGCTTGGGAAGTCAACATTTGTAAAGTATTTGGAGTTTCCATTCTCTTTTTCTTTTAGCATCCCTCAGTGAGTTTCTAGTTGAGGATATCTAGCCTTCACTTTCTTTGGGCCAAGTCCTTCACAGAAAAGCAAATGGAAAAAATTCACACAAGTGAGCCACATAGCTATCAACTGTCAGCTTTCATACATTGTTGTCAAAGTTGTATTGTATAGGATCTAAACTCGGTTTTCCTAATTACATGGTTTCATAGCTTAGAAGAGGTTTTATGTCTTCCCTCTAGTTCTATTTACTTTAAAATATATAATCTTGTCTCAGACATCCAGCTACATAGAATAAGTTTTCTGTTGGCACAATCATATGATTTGTAAATAAATTGTGGTGATCCTGTGATCATATATATATGTATAATATTATATGAGCTGAATTTAGGAATTGTGTATTTAGAAATGCACACACATACACATATGTATATGTATATATAAATGTAGCAACATATAAAGAAAAAGGAATGAGCTTAAGAGAGAATAGGTTTCAAGGAAATAGAGATAAAGTGGTAAATGATATAATGATGTTGTAAATTTGAAAAAATAATCTTAAATTTCAACTCATTTGCTAGAGACTTATTAAATAGCAATATTTAAACAAAGATAAAATTTAATTAAATAAGCTATGATCAAAATTTTAGTAGTAGGTTCTAAGAGGTAACACGTTGGCTTTTTTTCTTTCACCTGAATTGGTTTAAGATATTGTCATGGTTCTAAGTAGAGAAAATTTATTATAAAGGTTGAATCTTTGAATCACTTCTTTTAAATTAAATCATTTTTTATGAGAGCTCCATAGACTCAGTAATAGTGTCAGGACTTGGGACCTCCCCTTGAGCTGGATCCCACTTTGGGTATGTCTCTGGACTTTCTTTTTCTTTTCCTCAGTCTCGTCTTCATTTCCATCCCTGTATTTCTTTCAGAGAGGCACAATTATGGGTCAGGGTTGTGACTGTGGAATAGCTCCTCTCTCCCTCACTTGATGGCCTGCCTTCTTACTGGAGGTGGGCTCTATAAGTTCTCTCTCCCTATTGTCAGTCATTTCACCTAAGGTCTCCCCGTTGAGTCCTGAGGGTTTCTCACCTCCCAGATTTCTGGTGCATTCTGGAGGGTCCCCCTTCAACCTCCTATCACCTGAGGTTGCTGCTTCCATTCTTTCTGTGGGACCTCAGATCTTCAGTCCTTTTCTGAGCATGACCATACTCCAGAAGACCCAACAAGCAGCTGAAAGAGTCAGATGCAAATATTTGTACCCAACCAATGGACAGAAGCAGCTGACTCCTGTTGCTGATTTAGGGGAGACTGAAAGAAGCTGAAGAGAAGGGCAATCCTGTAGGAGGACCAGCACTCTCATTTAATCAGGTTCCAAAACATCTCTCAAACACTGGAACACCAAACTGGCAGCATGCACCAACTGATATGAGGCCCCCAACCCATATACAGTAGAGGACTGCTGGGTCTGTGTTCATTTAGAGATGATGCATTTAACCTTCAAGAGACTGGAGGCCCCAAGGAGTTTAGAGGTCTCGGGGGGGGGGTAGGGACATCCATGTGGAGACAGGGGATCAGGAGGAGTCATGGGAAGTGGAACAGTCAGAGGGTAGATGGAGGCAGTGGAATAAAATATGGAGTGTAAAAAAATAAATTAATCAATAAAAAATCTTATTTTAAAATAAGCTTATAAAATTTATAATTTTCTATTCACTTTCATTTTCATGAAAATACAAATTCTTAACTCTTACAAATATTTGTCTCAATAACTTCTTTATAAGGTAGATACTAGATATCTCAAGTTATTTGCATTTTTCTTCTTCTTAATCTTATCTCCACCTTCTTTCCTACTGATACATATAGACAATAGACCAATCATTTTAGACATACATTAAGAAGATACCATTAACAATAATTGCATTAAAAATAAAATTATGGGTCACCTCTCATCACTTGCTTTGAGGGACTGATTGAGGGTTGACCCTGATGTGCTGAAAAATAAACCTCTTGCTTTTGGATTGATCTGTGTCTAGGTTTCTCACTTGGCAGTCTCTCAAAGTAAGTACCACTGACTGAGGGTTGCTGTCTTACATATGGGGGCGTGCCCCGGGTTTTAAGCAGACCCCCCTAGGACCACTGACTAGACTGATCAGAGGGAAAACTACCAAGTTTTGCAAGGTCAACAGACACCTAAGTAAGTGTTTTTCTTTCTGTCTTCTGCTTTCACTTTTGGCTTGAGAGCACAGTGTTGGCTTGAAAGCCTCTGGTCTGGTGTGGTTAACTGTGGTGGGCAGACATGCCTTAATGCTGTGACTGTTGGGAGTCTGTAGTATGATTTAGGCCTACCAGAGGGTGTCAGGAGGACTCTGCTCCTTTTGGAAGGCAAAACACAGTATGGACAGGAGCCTACAGAGTCTTGTTCTTACCTGGATTCTGTGCCTATGGCAGGGGTGAACTGTCTGTGTGCTTATTGCCTTTCTTTGTTTTCTTGGACTTGGACTAACATTACTTTTGGATGTGTTCTTGAACCTGGAATGATCTTATTTTTGGAAAATGGACAGACTGAATCTACCCTGTTAAACATCCTAGTTAACCACTGGAGGGAAGTTAGGGAAAGAGGAGAAAACTTGTCAAAAGTAGTAAAGAAGGGCAAGTTAGGTACTCTCTGCTTCTCCAAGTGGCCAACCTTTGGAGTAGGGTAGCCACCCATAGGGACCTTTGATTTTCAGGTGATCAAAGCAGTAGAGGAAAGAGTCTTTAAGCCAGGATCCCTTGGTTACTCAGACTAAGTACCCTATAGAGTTAACTGGAAGAATCTAGTGGAGGAACAACCCCTCTCCCCAATAATAAAAGCCTTTCTTTCCTTAAGATAACCACCGCACTGGTTCTGGCTGTGAGGATAAAGGAAACATAGGAGGAGGAATTCAGACCTGAGAAGAGGTTGATCCTACAAGACCCATCAACAGTGTACCTGTTGCTCCAAGACCCTCCTCAATATCTCCCTACTCTTGCCCCCATGGCCCTGCAAGTGACATAACTGGCTCTGGGATCCTCAGCCCATATGAGATTGGTGTCATTGTACTCTCCCTTACTAGAGGGAGGAGGGGAAGGAGACCTCCCCAACTTCCAGGTTCTGCCATGGGACCTGAAGTCTGAGAGTCACCCACCCCTGCTACATATCACAGTAGCTCTCCCATTGAGGTATATGTGCCTCTAGATGATAAGGGAATCAGGCTATGCAATGTTGGCCCTTCTCTTCAGCTGACTTGTACAACTGGAAGATCCAACAACCCCCCTCCCCCCGACAAACACACACACACACACACACACACACACACACACACACACACACACACACCAGATAACCCCAAGGGGTTAATTAATCTCTTTGAGACTGTTTTGTTTACTTAGCAGCCCACCTGGGATGATATTCAAAAACTCATGAGCGTGCTCTTCGTGATTGAACAGCAAGAGAGGATAATGCCGGAAGTGAGAAAGAACGTTCCCTCAGACACAGGGCACCATCAATTGAGCAGGCTGTCATCGACAGCGGGTTTCCCCTGACTAAACCTGACTGGGACTTTAATATGGCAGAAGGTAAGGGGCAATTTGATCAAGGTGGATGAGGTTAAGCAGGGACCAGAAAAGCCACCTACAGCTTTTCTAGAGTGACTCATAGAAGAATTCTATCAACATACACACTGTGACCTTAGCAGCGAGGAGCACGAAGCTACTGTGAGTATGGCCTTTATAGACCAGGCTGGTAGAGACGTCAGGAACAAGCTTCAGAGACTAGAGGGACAACAGGATAAGTGGTTGAGGGATTTAGTGCAGGTTGCTGAAAAAGTCTGCCATAACAGGGAGACAGAGAAGAAGGAGCAGATAAAGGAAAGGAAGAAGATGAAAGGAAGATGAAAATAGAAAGGCAACAGGAAAGGAATTTACAGAGAATCCTGGCTACAGTAGTTAGGGAAAGCAGAGAAGAGAGACTCCAACCAAAGAGAGAGAGAAAATACCCCTTTAAAAGAAACAGTGTGCATATTGCAAGGAGAGAGGACCCCGGGTCTGAGTGTGCCCAAACAAATGAAAGTGTGGGGCAGGAAATCCCAGGCCTTGGGAAAAGTGCCACCTAATGGAGAAGGTGTTAGCCCTGGGAGAAGACAGTGATAGAGGTAGATGAGGTTCAGACCCCCTCCCCAAACACAGGCTAACTCTGAGAGTAGAGAGGAAAACCACTCACTCAATTCTCGGTGGAAATAGGGACTCAACACTCACTCCTCCAAACTGATGGCCCTGTTTCCAAGCAAAAATCTTAGGTCCACGGATCTAATGGCACCAAAATGTATTTGTGGACTACACAAAGACAAGTGGACCTAGGGATGGGCAGGGTACTCCATTCATTTACGGTCATCCCAGACTGTCCCTACCCTCTGTTGGGGCAAGACTTACTCTTTAAGATCAGGGACCAGATATACTTCCTGCCTCAAAGGCCACATCTAACTGGCCCAAAAGGAGAGCCCATGGGTGGAGGAAAGATCTCTCTGATAACCCCTGTCGGGAGTAGAGGCTATCTGGTTTACAGATGGGAGCAGTTTTCTCCATGAAGTTCAGAGACAAGTGGTACTGCTGTGGAGGACAGCACAAATGTCATCTGGGCAGAACCTCTAACTCTTAGCATGTTGGTGTAAAAAGCAGAGCTAATTTCCCTCACTAAAAAGTCTTGGAACTTGGGATCCACAAGAAAATTAACATCTACACGGATAACAGGTATGTAGCTTTGCCACCGCCCACATCTGTGGGGCTATATACCAAGAGAGAGGACTGCTCACATCAGAGGGAAAAGAAATAAAAAACAAGCAGGAAATCTTGGATCCCTTGGATAACCTGATGAAGCTGGCAACTGTGAATATTATTCATTGCTCAGGGCATCCGAAGGGAAGAGTCTCAGTGTCCTGAGGCAATAACCATGCAGATCAAGTGGCTGGAGAAGTGGCTGTGCAGGAGACTATCTCACTTATGGGCCCACAAGAGACATCCTGAGGAATGGGACTGGACTAAGGGATGGTCTCACTTAAAATATGCTTTAGATGAAAGGACTCAGATTGCTAGCCACCCTACCAACTACTACTTAGAGAAGGAAGGGCAGTGGTACACACAAGAGAAAAACTATACTCTCAAGAAAACAAGCTGAGAACTTACCTAACCAAATGCATAGATGGACTCATTTAGGGGAGAAGAAGCTCATCCAAGCAGTCAAGGGATCTAAGGTATATATAATGGACTTTAGGTTTTTCCCCAGAGAGAGACAGTAGAACAGTGTAATACCTTACAGCAAGGAAATGATTATGCAGCCAAGACCAAACAGGGCAAGAGATCTAGGGGAGAGATTCCTGGGATTTATTAGGAGGTCGATTTTACAGAAGCCAGGAAAATATAGTTACGAATACCTTCTAGTGTTTGTGGATACTTTCTCTGGATGGCTTGAGGTTTTCCCCACAGAGCAGGAAACAGCTACTATGGTAGCCAAGAAGATATTAGAGGAAATCTTCCCAAGGTTCAGAGTGCCCAAGGTAGTTGGATCAGACAACAGTCCTGCTTTTGTCTCTAATGTAAGTCAGGGATGGACAGAGATATTGGGGACTAATTGGAAGCTCCATTGTGCATACTGTCTCTTTTAGGGTTCTACTCATTCTCCCTATTTGCGCTGAGCTTTGGTAGGTGCTGGAAGAAGCAGGTTATGAGGAGAGGGAATTTGAAAATGATACCAGAACCTGTCACAATATTTGCTCACTGATCCACAGTAATGTTAATATCCTCTGCCACATGCTCTTTCTTCTTCAGTGAACTGAAGTACTCTGCCATGACTTCTCAAACATGATGTTATTCAAACCCCATAAAACTGTGAGCTTAAGTACACCTTCCTCCTTTGTTGTTTCTGTTAGGTATTATAGGGATATCCACCTAATAAATCCAGTATACATCAGTTGAAGATATCAGAATAGAGCCAGTAGTAGCTCAGTTAGTCCAAGTCCAAGGAGAAATGTTTGTTTTGGGAAAGGTGATGATAACCATATGGCATTGAACACATTTTTAGTATGTTTTTTATTGAATATATTCTTTGTTTACATTTCAAATGTTATACCCTTTCCCGGCTTCCCCCCTCCCAGAAAATCCCCAACCCATCCTCAGTCCCCCTGCCTCCAAGAAGATGCCCCTCCACCCAAATCACTCCCACCTACCACCCCCCACAATTTCCCCACGCTGGGACATCTATCGAGCCTTCACAGAACCAAGGACATCTCCTCCCACCAGTGCCCTACATGGCATTCCTCAGACACAATTGCGGCTGGAACCATGTGTACCCCTTAGTGGATGGCTTATTCCCTGGGAGCCCTGGGGGTTCTGGTTGGCCGACATCATATTGAACACATTTTCATCTAAGCATGTGGCAATACTTTATTCCAAAAACTTACTAAATAAGACTCACCAATTCAGAAAAAAACAAACAACAACAACAAAAAACAAAAACAAGACTTAACAATGGCTTTTCAGTCTGGCGGTTCCTCAGAAAACTAGGCATGACACTCAAGGAGGTTCCTGCTATACTATTCCTGGGCATATACCCAGAGGCTTTACCTGCATGGAATAAGGACACATGCTCCAGTATGTTCATAGCAGTCTTATTTATAATAGCCAGAAGCTGGAAAGAACCCAGATGTCCCTCAACGGAGAAATGGATTCAGAAGTTGTGGTATATTTACACAATGGAATAGTACTCTGCAATTAAAAACAATGAACTCAGAAAATTCCTAGGCAAATGGTCAGAACTGGAAAATATCATCCTTAGTGAGGCAACCCAATCATAAAAGAACACACATGATATGCAGTCACTGATAAAGGGATATTAACCGACAATCTTGGACTACCCTAGACACAATTCGCATATCAATAGATTTCCAAGAAGATGGAAGGAGAGACCTCTGGTCCTGGAAAGACTGGATATAGGGGAATGCCAGGACAGAGAAGCCTGGGGGGGGGTTGAATGGGGAACAGAGGAAGGGAAGGGAGCTTATGGGACTTTCGGGGAGGGAGGAAACGGGAAAGGGGAAATCATTTGGAATGTAAATAAAAAACTTAGAAAATAAAAAAAAAACACTAATTAAGTAAAAAAAAAAATCCCTATTCTCTAAAGTATAGAATTTATTTTTTTTTCAGCCAATCAATATAGCTTATTTTAGTCAGTGCATCATGCTGCCCACTGCTTAGAACACATGCAGTGTATAGGTTCCTCATGATATCCTGTCTGTTGAAATCTGATGATCGTGGTGTTTTTCTATCACATACAACTTGTCTATCCCCATTACCAGTAAATGACAATGAAAGTTAGTTATTTATACATAATTGAAACTTATGCAAAGAATGCATACTATAAAAATTCATGTAAGTATAAAATCACAAAATTAATTTTTTACATACACAAGAATATAAAATAACATTTAGCTATTTCAAGTTTTGAATGTATGAGAAGTTATAATATCGCATGTTACTGTATGACAAAATTCTTACAAAAAAAACTGATAAAATATGATCCCACCTTATGTGTGTAATCAACAAGGCTGTATGTCTGTGTGGATATGTAAGCCTAATGTATTCTACACTTGTACTTTTTGATAAATAGTAATTTTTAGTAGTAATGAGCATTTTCTTGAGTCAAAAATGTGTCAGAAATAAATAATGACAAGTACATATCATATAGTATTTAATCTATTTTGTTTATGTGAAAGATGGGCATTACTTGCAATAACATATCTTTAAACTTGGGACTTGTGCCTAAACAATAAAGAGAATATCAAGTCTTGAGTTTACTATTAGGGATAATGGTTAAGCAAATATCTCGAGAGGACTGAGTCCTGACTTGACAGCCAATGACAAAAACTTAAAAAGAGAAAGAGTGCCTTAATTCTATTAGAGTATGCATTTTGTGGCTTGTTAATATTTTGCATTAAGCCAATTTTGCATTATTAAAGTTCTTTTTTCCTCTTCCAGTTTTCTGACCATCAGGAAGCACTCACTTTCTTATGGGATTTGTTGGCATGGATCATGTTACTTCTGGTCTCTTGTGCTTCATTCTAATCTTTCAGAATCCCCATTGTAAGTTGACTGCCACAGAGTTGTATGATATGATGGCATTTTCAGGTTGCAAGAGAAATATAACCACTCATTTCATGAAAATAGGCTCCTCTGTGTTTCTGTGCTGACTCTATCTATTAGAAGAGCAGACCATATTAGAATTCACGGGTATTTATTTATTTATTTATTCATCTATTGATTCATTCATTCATTTTGAGGTTTTTTGTTAATTTGTTTTTGCTGAAATATACTTCAAAGCTACTACTTGAATTGTAGATCTTTGTCTGATACTCTGTTACATTATCACTGGTCCACTCTTTCTTTTATACTATATCTTAGAAGTCACTGTCAATAAGGTTTACAGTAAGAAACATGTTATATTTAAAAGGGTTTGATGGAAAATAGGTTATTAGAAAGTCCAGCATTAAGAGAAGCATATGGTGATGACTGAGTTTCCCTGTGCATCTGGAGAATGGTGAGCCATCACTGACTTATTCTAGAAAAAGAAAAGAGAAAAGATGGAGACAGTGAAGTTCTTTGGAACTAGAATCAGGTATAAACAGCACTCTTTGGCAACCAAAGTTCTGTCATATATGGTACAAATCGCTACTATTAATATTCAGTTTATTCCATGTGAAGTCCAGAGCAATACACTAATAACTAAAAGAACAATGGAAACCTGTTAACACACATTTAAAAAGGAATACATCTAGGGCAGAGGAGAGGTGGTCTAGCTAGGAGGAATAGAGGGAAACAGTGGTTCAGATATATTGTCAAATGTCAAAAGAAGAATATATTTTCAAGAGAGTGAGAGATGAAAGATAGATAGATAGATAGATAGATAGATAGATAGATAGATAGATAGATAGATAGATAGATAGATAGATATCAATAACCAATCACAGAACAGAGCAGATAAAAGCAGAGCAGGAAGAAAGGAAAAAGAAGAAAATATCTAGGTCACTGTCCTGCTGTCCTTATATTCACTCCATACACACACACACACACACACACACACACACACACACACACACACGCACATACACAAAAACACACACATGTACAAATGAGAGAGAGAGAGAGAGAGAGAGTCAGAGAAAGACAGAGGGAGATCAGGAAATGTGAATTTAAGAAGTTATGTCATTTGGGTTGAAAATATTATCCTCAAAGAATTGCATATTAACAAAGACATCAGTACAAGGCATGAGAAATACTCATGAATTTTGAGTTGTTGACCAGAAAAGTCCAAGGAGCCCATCCCAAACATAGGGTATTTCTTTTACCCTTATTTAGCTTTCCAAAGTGTAAGATACCCCTAATACTAAAGACACTACCTACATTTAACATAGTACTGAAAGGATTCTAGCTAGAAATGACCAATTTCCTCCCTGGTGCTTCCAGAAAATATTATGTTAACAGCCAGTTGGGAAACAGTCAATGACCCTACACAGCTGTGGCACATATAAACCACAATAGCCACCATTTCAAATTATTCTTAAAGATCTAATACTAGGACTTACACTTTGGCTGCAATGAACAACTGTCTGATTGGATTTAAGGCACACTCAATGTAAGATAAGTCTTATCAAAGAAAATTCTGACTAAACCTTTTCTTAAATCAAAAGAAGTGCTGCACACATTTCTAAAAGCATCTGAAGAAGCCAGCCTACCTATGTTTGCCTGTTCTGCTACCACGGTGGCCATGTCACGGTCTTTGTCTGTTCTTTATCATAAGGCCTTCACTGTGACAATGATGTACATTTTTTTTCTTTTTTTTACAAATTTATTTTATTTTATTTTATTTTAATTTAAATGATGTACATTTAACAACAGCATCTCAACCTCTTTCAGGAACTCCAATCCTGCCTGATAGTTTCAAACTTCAGCTTCTCTTTGTGACACTTTCAAACCTGCCTTTCTCATGCCACCAAAAGCAGTAAGATCTGCGAGACTCTTAACACATTACCTAGTTTAGCTGTCAGCACAAGATACATCCCTGGCCCTCTTTGTCTGCTGATCCTGGGGAAATATTACCAGAAGATTTGGCCCCAGTGATGCTGGTATTTTCTCAATCACTACCTATTCCTTTCAGTCCCAATTAACCAGCATCCATTGTCCTACTAAAGCAAAGGTATTACTCATGTTGTTCTAATATCTTTCCAAACCAAAATGGCCAAGTCTGTCACAGCAATAGTCAACATTTCCATACCAATCTGAGCCTTAGTTTACTTCTTATTTTTGTGAGAAACACTATCACCTAAAGCAAATTAGGGAGGAAAGGATTAAGTTCACTTTAGAGCACACAGTGCATCACTGAGAGAAATGTAAGCAAGAACTGAAAGAGACCACAGAGGAATGCTGCTTACTGGGTTTATCCTACAGCTTGCTCACACCACTTTTTCTACAGCCTAGCAACACCTTCAGAAGTAAAACTACCCACAGTGGCCTGATCCCTCTCACATCAATAATGAACCAAGAAAATGCCCTGCAGAGAAACATTACAGGAGCACTCTTTATGTGAACTCATCTTAAACTCACTCTTCCTAGGTGATCCTAGCTTCTATGAAGTTATATGGTCTTCTATGTATTAATTATATATATTATATATTATGATAAATATCATCTATCATACTCATATGAATAAACTGAAGGAAAGTCTCAAAGAAGTACTTGCACACTGGAGTAAGTAGGATCCTGTTATTTTGAATAACACACAACACTTTGGAGTGCAAAGAGGAGTCTCTAATTGGAAGATCTGTACACACACATTTCATATCACTCACCCAAACATGGTTTTAGTGCCATCTATATTCACCTGTGTGTTCTTGAATATACCTTGTTGTGAGATGCAAGGACTTCTACTATCAAAATTATCTACTATCAAAATTATGGGCTTACAGAGAGATTTCTATTTTAACAATCCTTATGCTTTTTCAGAGTAGGAAGGATTACTGTTGAACTCCAAATATTTTGCCATAGACACATTGTTTACACAACACAGCTGCTGGAATGGCTTTGATGACAGGAACTTATTAAGGCCTTTGGGGGATGATGAGATTTGTTGAAATCATGATGTCTCTTTGCTGCCCCTGATTGATGTAGCATCATCAGTCCAAGGCTCCAGGCATATTGTGATGTACTGAAGTTTTGTGGACAGAACTGCAAGTATGTCCTACTGTAAAAACAAATCAATCCTTTGTTTAAAAGTTTTCAGTATATTCTACAGCCTGAGAGATAAAGTTTAAGTTCTCTGACAATGCATACAAGACCTCCTATAAATCTGCCATCTAGCTCCACAACCCATCACTGAGGGAAACAAATGACAGTTGTTAAATCACCATATGCTATTTCTTCCCTCCTACTTCTCAAATATTTTTAAATCTAATACAATTTAAAGCCTCATGTTTTCAAGTCTTATCCTATTTCATTTTTTACCCTAAACCTTTCTTTGACATCTATCTTCTTCAACCTTTAGGGTTCTTTACAGAGAACCAGAAAATTTTGTCATTTCTTCTCTTAGTCATCTGAGCACATTCCATGCTAACAGACTTGCAACTTTCTCCATGAGGATATCCTCTATTGCATGGGTTTCCAAAAAAACTCAAGCATTCTACAATGCATCCTTCACATCTTTAAAATTTAGCCTAATGGCTCTATATCTTCCTTTGACAAAGACAGCTAGAATTTTATTGCTAGTGACTTCTGTAATGAAAATGTAAAAAATTACATAAAAGAATTACATGGCACTAGTCTCTGTGTCTGTATTTTCACACTGAGCTCCTCCACCTTTGGATGTGATAGTTTTCCCTTCTACTTGTACCATACGTGTCATCCAGATGTATACAGATCTGTGTACAAACACATCTGTATCACAGGACAAGAATGGTTTATTTCAACACTCTGATCTCCCATTAGGAAGAACTTCTTCCGGGTTGGCCTCAGGCTCTCAACAGCTTAGAGATTCTTGAAACACAAATTTTACCATATGTTGATGTTTTAATCTTGATAAGAAAGTAATAAATATAACATACACTCGAACCCTAATATTAGGAATAGTACATGGAAGATATCAGGTCACAAAAATGTGTTATTAATATTATTAGAGAAGAAAGTTATTTTAATTCTTTGGGTATATATGTGTTTCTGATTCCTGTAGACTATGTGTGTGTGTGTGTGTGTGTGTGTGTGTGTGTGTGTGTGTGTGTGTGTGTATTGGTGTGCATGTAAATGTATGAGCAAGTATATAGATTCCAGAGAAGAACCTTGTGTGTCATTATTCAGATTCTGTCTAGCTATTTGTTGAAGCAAGATCTCACACTGGCCTGGAACTTTACAGGTAGGCTAGGCTGGAGAGCCAGTGTGTCCCAAGACCTGCCTGTCTCTCTTTTCCCAACCCTGGAAGAAAAACTTATATTAACACTGATGGAATTGTATGTACTTCTGGGGTTAATCCCAGGGATGTAACACATATACTTCACTGAACCATCTCTTCAGCACTAGTTTTACATTTTAAGCTATGACTCTATAATGGCTCTTTGGATATTGACACCTTTGGAAATTAAAACAATATGTATTTTACAGGAAAAAATTAGAATGACAGTCTTGATTGAGGATTCAGATATATATTATTTACCTTGTAATTTTTCCTGATGTCTTCTTATCACTAATCTAATGGTAATCTGCTAATTAACTGTATTTACAAAGAGTTTGAATACAAGAAAATAAAATAGGCAATTATTAAATTTTTAATGTGGCTTCTAAACTTTTTTTAAAAGATGTATATGAGTACACTGTAGCTGTCTTCAGACATGCCAGAAGAGGGCATTGGATCCCATTACAGATGGTTGTGAGCCATCATGTGGTTGCTGGGAATTGAACTCAGAACCTCTGGAACAGCAGCCAGTGCTCTTATCTTCTGAGCCATCTCTCCAGCCTGGTAATTACCATATTTTTAAAATAATTATTTTGCTTAAAACTCATCTTAAATCTGACATATTTTTAGTTTTTGGTCTCAAAGTGCATACTAGGATCTTGTAACTCCAATTTGACATATTAACAGCATTTTATATTACCAGTTATTTACACCAAAATGTCAAATATTGCAAGATTTTCTCAATTTTCAGTGTCTTAAAAATAAGGAAACAAAGACTGTCCATAAATGCAATCAGATATACAATTCATTTTAAAATGATATTCTTTATGGAACAGTATTTTTTTCATGATGTATTTATTGATACATAATAATAATAACAATAATAAAGTGTTTTATTATTCCATATTTTTAACACTTGGTATGTTTCAAATGTCTACGTGGTTTGCCTGTCTGCTAACTATAATGTAAGCAAGATATTTGCTGAAAATGAGACAGAACTACAGGTACAGAAGCAGACTTTTCTGATACAACTAACAAAAGATAAAGAGGGACAGTCAGTCCCAAAATGTAATCTAGATTCTACAGATGCAGGAAAGAACTTAATTACTCCTCCTTTCCATAAAAATAAACAACCATTATTTTCAATCTTCATAAGATCACTTAGAAACAGCACTAAAGTCAGCTTCTTAGAGTGCTGTTTTCGTTTGAATTGAGCATTAATACAACCAAAATCTAAAAATAACCTAAAGTATCTCTCTATATTTTCTGTTAGCATTTGTATCCATTCGTTTATTCTTCCCTGCCAGGCAAGACTATATTAAGCCTTTTAGAAAAAAAATCAAGAAAGGCCTGACTATGAATGGTGGCTTCTTGGATTGCTTTAAATGTTTCTTTCCTTCTTCATATGACAGTGTAAAATACACTGAGGAAAGACTTCACCTTCCTGATCTCCTCATCCAACCTGGACAGATGCACAGATCCTAAAACAATTGCCACAATTTCCTTTCAAAGGCCTGGGCTTTGGAACAGCTTGACAACTTGGGCCGTAACAAGCATGCTTTCGAGGCACTTTTATTTTTTTTTGTCATGAAGAAGTTCTGCCTAAACAAATTCTGAACAAATTCTTTCTTCCTGACGTGCCAAGTATTTCTCCATTCTGAAACTGCAATGCAGTCTCATGAAGTCTCTCTTACAAAACAAGACTTCATCCTTTTACACAGCTGCACTACCTGGCAGGATCCCTAGTCCTGGGAAGCGACTAAAAAAATAACTATAGTGCCTGTCAGAGCTGTGAGCAAGTTTGGAAAACACTGTAATTTTAACACTCTCACCACAGAAAATAAGAGGAACACAGCGATGTTATTGCTAGGGGTGTTGCAAGCACGACACTGCTTGAAGGAGCACGAGAACAGTCGGTATTCTATTGCTCCACCATGGGCCTCAGTACATGCAATCAGTTTTCCTTATTCTTTACTGTCATCCTTGACCTGCCTGGAAAGAAAGTCTAACAAAGATAATTGTAGAAATCATTTCTGTGTGTCTAACCATATTAGGATGCAATCAACAACAATACACAAAGTGTTCTCTAAAAGCCTGCCTTCCTTCCACTTCCTGGGAAAGCAATAAGGCATCTTGTGAACTAAAAGTGCCCCTGACTGACACTGAAAATTAAGGATGAATGTTCTGCATATCAACTGCAGTACAAATCACTCTGTTATCCTCTTGAGCTCATGGAGCAGATAAGTCTTGTTTTGTTTGCTATAGGGAGGTGTATCTCTGGCATCTTCTGCTATGCTGTGCTGCTCTGGAAACTGTCCAGAGTCAACAGCTGAACGGCATGATGGAGCCTATGATTCAAAGGCCCAGGGCAGAAGGGAAATAATTCCCTGGTGCCACTCTCGATTATCTTGCTTTTTACATAAATAAATCAACATCCTCTGAAAGATAGTGGTTGTGTAGGTAGTAAATTTAAGAAGTTTGCCTCATGCAAAGATAGAGAAAATGATAGTTGGCCCTTAAAAATTGGTCTTACAACAAGAACCACATATGTCACAGATTATTGTAAAGATACGTATTGAAGGAAAGAGTTACTGTTATCAGAATGTCATGTTCTCTCACAATGCATTTTTCTCCACAAATATTTATTGTTACCACTCTAAAAAACTTGCTTTAGAGAGCAAAACTGAAAAAAAAAAACATGTTTTGCTAAAATTTGTGTATTTCATTCACAGAACTTAGCAACCAGGCCTTAAAATATACTTAAATGACTTTCACATGCATTAAGATGAGCACTGACCTGGAACATTCAAACTTAGAGCAGGCTAGTTCTCTACTTATGCACAGGAAACTCTACATTGTGTTAGACAGGATAAATAAAGCCCAGGTCATAGTTCTTCAATATACTTGACATTTAGTTATAGAAGCATATGGGAAGCAGTGGTAATAATTAGATAGATAGAAAGAAAAGAAAAATATTGGGTCCAATTCTGCTAGAATCCTGGCAGACACATATTTTGGTTTGGACTACATCTTTGAGAATGCCTACTGAGTTGCCTCTTGCATCTACCTGGCAGCAAAACCCCAATGTTAGAGTTAACTGGGTAAAGACTGCTGTGTTGGGAGAGTGTGTACGCATCTCTATGGAAAAGAATTTCACCTGATAGGTTGACTTTCCTTCAACAATGAAAAGGTGTTTTAACTGCTTTGCTTTCCTCAGTGATTACTGAGCTGTTGACTGCTGGTCTCTTCACTAATTTCAGTTTTCATTATTATTAACCATTGCTTTGCTATTCCATTCCATTAGAGATGTTTCTTCCTAAACAAAAGTGTGAAGTAGAAAAGATACAGGAAGTTCCTTAAACTTGAAAGATCCAGGAAGTTCATAAGACTCATAAAACTCAAGAGCTGAGGCGCTTTTTAGATTATCCAGGCAGTACACAGAAGGGAAGATGACACTCAGGTAAGTGAGAAGAGTTTCTTTAGTGAAGCTACCTGCAGGTTGTAGAGTCAATTCAACATTCATTGATTGGTTGCTACTTAGCCTCAGTATTTTCAGTGATTCAGCTGCTTTTGACTTATCTGTGGTCCTGTAAATAATCCCAATAAACTCATCCATTTACCAGTCTAGACTTGTATGAAATTCTTTGGTCTGTTGTTGATATCATTTATGGTTTGATCATATGTATATTGACATGTCCTTACAGAATGTTGAAGAATACCAATGCATTCCAGTATAAACCCTGCACAGTCATTTTGACACTGGAACAAAAAAAAGTCTTAGTCTCAAAAAACATGTGTATCCTCTGGTTACATTAGATACTAGGGAAAATTACTACTTAAACTTGGGCTTAGCTATATATTTTCCATTGACTCACTGTTATTTCCTTTTTCTGTTCCACCAACATGGTCCTGAATGGATCCAGGGCCCAGCAAGATGGCTCAGTGAATAAAAGCATATATTATCATATGTAGCAACCATAATACATATGGTTGTAGGAGAGAATGGACTACCACAAGTTGTCTTCTGACCTCATACATACACTAGAACACCCTATCTCATATACATAGTAAGTAAATACATGAATAGATATATATGTACAAGAAAATGATAGATCTTTTGGAGCATAATTATGATGGTCATTTTGGTGTCCAAACTAATTTTAGCTTCATCCATTCTCTAGACAGAGAAAAATAATATGATATTTTGTTAACATTTTATAATTTCTTCTTATTTACCCTACTATGGTATCCTTTAAAGACTTCTTTTTTTATGAGGTCAATGAATGTTATCTGAACAAGCCTTCGCTTCTTACTTAATTTCAGGTATATAATATTGAAAAGTGCATTATAATTTTCAAAGCTCAAGCAGTATATCCAGTCTTTTTCCATTAATTTGTTTATTCACCTTAAATCCCAATATCCACTCCCTCTCCTCTGAATCTTCCTCTCCCACAGTTCTTCCCCACACTGTGTCCTCTTCCTCTGAGAAGGGGGAGCCCCCCTCCCCTGGGTATCACCTCACCCTGGCACATCAAGTCATTGCAGGACTAGGCACATCTTTTCACACTGAGGTCAAACAGGTGGGCTCAGTTAGAGGGTCAGGATCCACAGGCAGGCAACAAGTTCAGAGATAGCCTCTGGTCCAGCTGTTTGGGGACCTACATGAAATCCGAAATGCCCATCTACTACAAATGTACAGGGAGCCTAGATCTTTTATGTTCTTTGTTGGTGCTACAGTCTCTGGGAGCCCCAAAGAGTACAAATTATTTGACTTTGTTGCTCTTCCTGTGGAGTTTCTATCCTCTTAGAGTCCCTCAATCTTTTCTCCTAACTTTTCCACAAAACTCCCTGAACTCCATCTAATGTTTGGCTGTGGATCTCTGCATCTGTTTCCCTTGGCTGCTTGGTGGAGCTTCTCAGATACCAGTTATGATAGGCTCCTGTGTGCAAGCATAGCAGAGTATCATTAATAGTGTCAGGGATTGGTTCTTGCCCACATGATGTGTTTCAATTTGAGTCAGTCATTGATTAGTCATTACCCCAGTCACTCCTCCATCCTTGTCCCTTCACATCTTAGAGGCAGGACATATTTTGGGTTAAAGCTTTTGAAGGTGGTTTACTGTTCTTATCCCTACACGGAGAGTCCTGCCTGGCTAGAGGTGGTGGCCACTTCCTAATAACCAGAGACTGGAAACAAGCCATATGTCCCTCAACTGAAGAATGGATAAAAAAAATATGTGGTTCATTTACACAATAGAATGCTACTCAGCTATTAAAAACAAGGAAATCGGGGCTGGAGAGATGGCTCAGTGGTTAAGAGCACTGACTGCTCTTTCAAAGGTCCTGAGTTCAAATCCCAACAACCACATGGTAGCTCACAATCATCTTTAATGAGATCTGATGCCCTCTTCTGGTGTGTCTGAAGACAGCTACAGTGTACTTATACATAATAAGTAAATTAAAAAAAAAACAAGGAAATCATAAAATTTGCAAGTTAATGGATAGAACTAGAAAATATATATCGTCCTGAGTGAGGTAATTCATACTCAAAAGTACATGAATGGTATGTACTCACTTATAAGTTGACATTAGCCATAAAGTACAGAAGAACCTCATTACTTTCCACAGACCCAAAGAAGCAAAAAACAAAGAAAGCCCAAGGGAAGAGATGCTTGAATTTTTCTCAGAAGGGGAAATGAATTAGATATTAGAGATTGCTGAAGGGAGGAAACTGGGTGAGAAAGGGAATGCAAAGAGGAATGGGGCAGGTGATCAGGTGTAGGGAGAGAGAACTGAAATCTGTAGAGGGGAGAGGGAGGGGGCATCGTTAGGACATGCGGGAGACCTGCTATTGGGGAGGCCCCAGGGAGTTCATGTTGGTGACTCTAGCTGAGGCTCCTAGTAGTGGGGATTATAGTGCTGAAGTGGCCACCATATATCCAGTATTTTTTTTCACACTTCAAGCCTATTCATTTCTCATCCAAAATTACACTATATCTGCTCTCCCTTGAAAATGCAGTAGTCTTTTTAACCACCCTAAGAAGTAGAGTATGGCTTTACACATCCATTTTCACTCATGACAATATACTGTTTAGAACCATGTCTTTGTATTGAGATCCACGTGAAGAGTCACGGAGAAGGCCATTGCCTACAGAGATTCAGCCTAGTCTCCAGTAGAAGGCCACTCTGCACTCCCAGCCACAACCCCCACCAAGCCTGCTGCTGTCAAGCTAAGGATCATTGTTGTGAGAAAAGCCAGGGCTCCTCCTTTTCCCCTGGCCCTGTGCTAGATACCTATCCCTAGTCTGTGGGGCCTGACTGTGGTCTCAGCTCTTTCAAAGCTCCCAGCAGAACTAGGATGTCCAAGAGCCTAAGAACCCTATGGTCCTGGCCTCATCTCAGGTCCGGAAACCCTGAACTAGCTCCAGCTTTCCCACACCTAAGACTGTGATTTTCCACCCCTGGAGAGGTGCCTCAGTGCTTCTCTATGGCCCAGTACCCATCCCAGTGGCCAAATGGGATAAACCCAGTCAAACTCCCCATGTCCCGCCTCCCCAAGTGGCCATGCCTTGTAGCGGAGCAGACATTGGTCCCACAACCCAATAAATATGGACTACACATCTGTCATCACAATGAGTGAACCTTCAAATGTCTCATCCAGAACCTAGTTTTCTCTCCTAAGATTCTAGTCAGTGTGATGTAGGGAATCACAAACCAGTTGCTTTCTTCTCTGTAAAAAAATTGGACTAAGAATATAAGTTGGTGCCTTCAACCATTTCAGTGACATAAAAATGCACAGAGAAAACTCTCATAAACATAAAATAAGATTAAAATGTTTTAAAGGGTTTAATTCAGCATTAATTTAGTGATGTAGAGAGAGGACTTAGCATTTAAAAGCTGTGGCTGCTCTTCAAGCAGATTGAGATTTGTTTCCCCAACCCTACTAGAGCTTGGACCTGTCTGTACAACCAGTTCCACAGGATATAACGCTCTTTTCCAGTTCCTGTGGGGATTATGCACGCAATTGGTACACACAAACATGTAGTAAAAACACAAGAACATAAATAAACATTTGAGAAGAAGAGTCATCAAATTTAGGTGTCAAGTCATTTAGCTTGTGTTTGCTTGGCTCTGAACCCCCACTTCCTTTCAGATGAAGGAATAAATTTATAATGTCAGTATATGAACATGTCATATGTGCATATCTGTATGTAAAATTTATTCTGTGTGCTAAGCATGCACACACAGGTGTACTGATTTTTCTGTATCTTGGTTTCAGAGAATTATATGTTTCTTAACCAGAATATGTTCTTTTTTTTTTTAAAGTGGATATAACCCACATGCAGTCTGGTAATATCTTCCAGGCAAAATCCATTCCTCTGCAGAAATGCTGTGTGGATAGAAAACTGGCATTAAAGGCACTAAAACTCATGCTGTAAAGGATCCACAGTGATCAGTATTTTAGCTACAACTGCTGTGCTGGCCACTGTCCTTTATGTTTCTCAGAGGAGAGATCTGAAAAAATAAAGAAAATGTCAGTACACAGTGTGGACAAGGGATGAATCTAGTCTTTGCACCCTTTCCATGTGTGCCTAGCGTGAAAATATTTTCTTTTATTTATCAATGAGCAAAATGATATGTTGAATAGTACCTAATTTGAGCACATTGCTTCAAAACAGAAGTATGCTATAAACAGATAGACTTAGAGAGGAAGAAAAGACTCATTTGGAAAACTAGACTCTTTCTTTCTTAAGTTTAAATACTTGGAATCTGAGTGGTCATCATTTTAAATGAACAATTGTACTCTTACCTTCCCAGCCAATCTTTCCTTACATGATTATTAAATGTAATAATCACAATTTCAGACAAGCACCGAGCATTAATTCAAACAGGAGGTTTAATAAATTCATATTGTAACACTGTATCTCTTTTCTAAAAGCCAGTGTGAATATTCACATACACACTTAGCTATTATGTTGCTTATTTTTATTCCTAAATATTTCTTCTGAATATTTCACTTACACTGAAATTTCAGTTCTTCAAAGTCATAAGGGAGTTTGTGCAAATTCTTATCCAAAAAATTCTGGGAGTTGCAAAAGCCATTGAAAATTAAATCCTTTATCTTCAAAAATGTGGTGGTCTTGCTTCTAAATGTTAAGCGAAAGACTGGAGCCTTCTGCTAAGTGACCTCAATATTTTTCTTGGTGCAGCACTAAGTGTTTCCTTCTTGTATTGTGCAAGCAGGTGATGCCTCATAGCCAATATGGTGAAGCCTGATACATTGTGCAAACAACAAACCTAATACAGCTTCAGCACACTGGGGATAATGTAACTAGAAAATGAAGGAAAAGAACAAAAATTAGAAAAACACCAGAGAAGCTTAAAAAAACAATAAACATAACACAAAAAGATATAACACTTTTATAAAAAGATGAAAATTAAAATCAAGCCTTCCTAATAATACTCAACAATAACCTCTTGGTGCTCTAATCAAAAATATTATGACAGAAAAAAAAAATGACAAACTTAATATGCTTCAATAACAACTCAGAAGTCCAGTAAAACCATTCCTCTGTGCTTTCATCCATCAGCTTACTGGAGGGACTGGTAGATACAAGACAGTGCCATGGCCTTAATGAGATTGGATAATGCAAAGATTCAGTACTGGAAAATAATTAAGTGGTTATCATGCCACTAGTACTATTAGAGTGTTGTGTAAATTTGATATGAAAATAAATACGTTTATCTAAGTAGTTTTACCCTGGACTCCTAAACAGTAAGGAAAAGTTGTTCTGTTTGTATTTCTACCAATCCCTCATGCATCTATTTTCTTGGTCTTGACTTTTTCTTTCTTATCTATCAAAGCTCTGAGATGAGAAAGGTCATGAGTAAGCATTCATGCCTGAATTTTTACAAGAATTTCAAATGCAAGAATTTCAGGTCTTGAAGAGCAGTCTTACTTTTCTATGACTGTGACAAAACGCCATGAACAAGCCAACTTGCAAAAGATACCATTTAATATGACTAATGTTTTTAGTGGTGTAGAATCCATGATGGAAGAAACAAAAGCATTCGGGCAGGAACAGCTAAGAGCTCACAAATAGATCCTCAAGTACTAGGCAAGTGTTGTGTGTGTGTGTGTGTGTGTGTGTGTGTGTGTGAGAGAGAGAGAGAGAGAGAGAGAGAGAGAGAGAGAGAGAGAGAGAGAGAGAGAGAGAGAGAGAGAGAGAGAGAGAAAACAGGGCTAGGAATCATGAACCTTTAAAACCTCAAAGGACAATGTAGAGACATACTCTACAACTAATGCACAACTCTTAATCCTTCCAAAGCGTACCCACCAACTTGGAAACAAGTGTCAAACATATAAGCATATGGTGCTATTTTCATTCAAACCATCACATTCCGTTTCCTGTGCCCTATAGGCTTCTGGCAGTATCATAATTCAAGCTGAAATTAGTGCAAGTTAAAAATATTCCCATAGTCTATAATGGTTCCACCACTTTAAAAGTCTAAACTCCAAATCTCTCCTGAAACTCAGGGCAATGAGGCTGGCACTTCTTGAGTTGACTCATGAACTTCGGTTGCACTACGTTAAATATAATTACCAACTCTGAGGAAACCTTGGTCCCTTCAAGACATGTGTGAATGCTGTTGCTTTCCTAATCCATTAGGAATTTCCTTTACCATATCTTTTTCTTATTGTTTATAAAATTTTGCTATATCCCACCAAGTTATGCTGTTGAATTATTTCCTACCATCCCCCAAACCTCGACAAGTAGGAAAATACATAATTTCTAAATTTGTTCAGAATATTGAATGACTATTGTGTGCCTTCTGTTTTAGCATCCTAGAATATGAATTTGTATTGTTATTTCCCATAGAATATTCATTTATCTTAAAATGATTTTTCTATATTCTTTCACTATTTAATATAATGTATTTTGGTCATATTCATCTCCCTGCCCCAACTCCTCCCAGATTCCTCTCACATTTCCTTACTCACCCAGCTACCCAAAGGTGTGCTTTCCTAGCTACTCCCCCCACGTTTCTCTCCTCTTAAAAATAAAAGGTAACTAGTCTGGTTTGTATTGGCTTATTATGCCTAGTATGGAGATTTCTCTTAACAGAAGTCAATATACCACATGCTATTCTATTGGGAAAAAGCAAACAAACACACAAACAAACAAAGTGACTTTCACTGTCTTAAAAGCAACCAAGTTCTAATAAGTCCCTTGCTAGTGGCTGGAATTTGTATTCACTTTTCCTTATCAATAGTGGGATTTTTTTTTGTCAAATTTAATCTTGTGTATGTGTCATATGTATTGTCATGATATCTGAATTCATTCGTAAATCAGCGTTGTCAGTGTATAAAACCTTCTTTCCCTGAAGTCATCCATCACCCATGGTTCTTCTCAGCTTTCCACTCCTTCTTCCACAGAGATCACTGAGTACTGAGTGAAGAGATAGAATACAGATATCCAAATTTCGGAGGCCCATTATAAAGTCCCTTATTCTCTGAACTGCTGAAGAGTTGTGTTATCATCTACTACAAGAAAGAGCAATACGTTGAGTAATGAATAGGGCAATGTGTCATGAGGAGCTGGTTTATTTATATTTTTGTTTAACAGAATAGTAGTAGTAGATTTCGCAAGGGACCATGACCTACCTTTGCATAGGTTCTTTGAGCCTCAATAATAGTTTCGAGTGTCAGATAGGGGTTCCATCCAGTGTAGCAAGCTTAAAACTCAAATAATGTTATCTTTATTTTAGTAAATATTTTATTTATTTACATTTTAATTGTTATCCCCTTACTCGGTTTCCCTTCCAGAAACCTCCTATCCCATCCTCCCTCCCCCTGCTTCTATGAGCCTGCTCACCCACCTGTCCACCCACTCCCACCTCCACGCCTTGGCATTCCCCTAAACTGAGGCATCAAGCCTCCCCAGGCTTCTCCTCCAATTGATGTCCAATAAGGCCATCCTTGGCTACATCTGCTGCTGGAGCCATGAGTCCCTCCATGTGTACTCTTTGGTTGGTGGTTTAGTTCCTGGGAGCTCTGAGGAGTCGGGTTGGTTGATATTGTTGTTCTTCCTATGGGTTGTAAACCCCTTCAGCTCCTTGAGTTCTTTCTCTAACTCCTCCATTGGGGACTCCGTGCTCAGTACAGTGGTTGGCTGTGAGCATTTGCCTCTGTATTTGCCAGGCTCTGGCAGAGCCTCTCAGGAGACAGCTATATCAGGCTCCTGTCAGCAAGCACTTCTTGGCATACTCAGTAGTGTTTGGGTTTGTATCTGTATATGGGATTGGGCCCCAGACGGTACAATCTTTGGACGGCCTTTCCTTCAGTCTCTGCTCCACACTTTGTCTTCATATTTCATCCCATGAGTATTTTGTTTCCCCTTCTAAGAAGAACTGAAGCATCTTCACTTTGGTCTTCCCTCTTGAGTTTCACGTGGTCTTTGAATTATATCATGGGTATTCTGAGCTTTTAAGCTAATATCAACTTGTCAGTGAGTGTGTACCATGTGTGTTCTTTTGTGACTAGATTACCTCACTCAGGATGGTATTTTCTAGTCCATTCACTTACCTGAGAATTTCATGAATTTATCATTTTTAATAGTTGAGCAGTACTCCATTGTGTAAATGTACCACATTTTCTGTATTCATTTCTCTGCTAAAGGACATCTGGGTTCTTTCCAGCTTCTGGCTATTATAAATAGCTGCTATGAACATAATGGAGCATGTGTCCTTGTTGTATGTTGAAGCATCTTTTGGCCTAAGAGTTGTAAAGCTGGGTCCTCAGGTAGTACTATTTTCAATTATCAGAGGAACAACCAGACTGATTTCCAGAGTGGTTGTAGCAGCTTGCAATCCCACCAGAAGTGGAGGAGTGTTCCTCTTTCTCCTCATCTTCACCAGCATCTGCTATTAACTGAGATTTTGATCTTAACCTTTCTAATTGGTGTGAGGTAGAATCTCCAGGTTTCTTTGATTTGCATTTTTCTGATTCCCATAGTGTTCATGCCACTATTGACTAATAGGCATATCTTGCCAGGCATGTTTTTATTGTAGCTCTAATGATTCATAACTGAGTGAGATTAGTCATTACATCACTCCTACACTAGTGTCCACTGCACCTTCCAGCATTATGAATGCTACCCAGTAGGGATGAAAGTTCAAGTTGAATACAACTAGATTTCTCCATATCCTGTGACTCAAGTGTGTGGTATCTTCAGCCAGAGAGCCTAATGAACAAGTTCTTGAATGTAACCCACAACATTGACATTAGCCCATAATATTGGGGGAATATCTGTGGGAATCCACTGACCAACAACTGAAAAAAAGGAAACCTATCCGTGGCACTTGGGTTTTTATTTGGTAGCATATGTTTTCTAGTTGTGGTAGTGTTTCTCAAATTTAGGCTGAATTCATTGTAAATTCTACTTACATATGTACATTCTTTAGGAAGCTTATGAAGTGGTAAGGTTTCCATATGGCTTTTTAAAGAGGTGTTTAGGGTTAGTTCTCCATCCCTGTATCCCCTTCTCTACCCTCACTTTTCACCTGCTGTTCCACTTAATCCTTCCTGTTCCATTTCTCACTTTCTTCCTTTATAACTCTATATTCTACTCCACTTCCTTGGCTGATTCCCTACTCCCCATGGTCACTTACTAATTTCCTAACCTTTATGAGTATTCCCAAAGAAACATATGTATCTAAAGCTTAACTCTAATATCCACATATAAAAGAGTGGATATAGTGTTTGTCTCTCTATGTATGTTGTTTAGATATTATTAAAATGTACATGTTTTACTCAAATCAATAGTCTTTCTATGCTATTCACCTTTTGCTGCTTGTTTAGATGCTTTTAAGAGCAAAGGTAAAGCAAGTATTCTATCATGCTATTGTGTGTGTGTGTGTGTGTGTGTGTGTGTATGTGTGTGTGTGTGTGTGTGTGTGTGTGATACACACAAGTATCCACACACACTTGACAGAATTTAAAGGTATGCAGCAGTTACTCTAGAGAACACTCATGTGGGAATAGTGCAGGAAGCCCTGACACCTGACTGACTTCACCTTCTCATCCAGATTTATTCCAGGCCAGCTGAAGCTATTAACAGGGTATCCTGTCCACTTCCTGTGTGGGATCTATTTCATGACTCCGGGGAGTTCTTTTCTTCTGGGATGATTATTTTTCAGTGTGTCAGTAAAATATGTATTTAAATATGTGATATTCCTAGGGCAAATAAAAGTGATGAACATCAGAAGAGATGTGGTCAATATTTTTAAATAAAGAATAAATGAATGAACTCACTAGTTTGAGTTTATGAGTTATTTCAGTTATATGGAGAATTGAGTTTCTCCTTCAGAGTCAAGTGACTATTGACCACTCCCTCCTATTCACTGCTGTGAAAAATATAAGCACAAAGGGACCCTTAATTGATTTAAAAGGTAATAAATACAGACCAAACAAGAAACATTTCCTCAGACATCATATAGTTAACACAGTTAACCTGCAGCATTGTTAGCTCAAGGGTTCATTTAATGAAATAATCTACACACATAGAATTAAGTAATTTTATGGTCACTAATGACATCGTCCATTCTACAATGTGAATATGGTAAAGTTAAGTCAAGCTTCAGCCTTCTGGCATAAGTTAATTGCCCATAGAAGATAAGTTAAAATTCTCTTCTACTTGCAAAAACACTGGACTGCCAACTTATAAACACCACTGACTAAGAGATTCAGGGAATATGATTAGAATTCTCCTTTCATCAACAATGCAAAATGAACCCTCATATAAAGCACATTGGTACTAGAAATATTAATTTTTGGATATTCATTGGCAAAATTTAACAGTAAGTTATTGTGTCCGTTTTATGCCTAGGAAAAGTGTGTGTGTGTGTGTGTGTGTGTGTGTGTGTGTATGAATTTGTGAATGTGTGTGGTTTATGTATATGTCTTGTATATGCATGTGCCCTCTGGCGCACACACACGTGTGCAGATGTGTGTGGGAGCAAGAGATCAATACCCGATGTCCTGTTCTATTCATATTCACCTTATTGTTGAGGCAGGGTCTAGTTCATCACTGAATATAGAGTTCATAAGTTCAGATACTCTGGCTGGCTAATAACCTTGGTCCTTAACCCCTACAATTCATACGTAGTTTTACCAGAAACATTAAATGAGTTTTTGTGCACTATGGTAAGGTTCTTATGTTTGTGCTATAAATCACTTACTAAGTGAGCCATCTCCTCAGACGCCCATCTTACATTAAATTACAGAAAAGGGTATAGATATGGGAAGACAACAAATTAGGGAGGTTAAAGATAGATGTGAATATTCAGAACTTGCAACATTTCCTGCCTGCTCAGTTCTGTTACTGAAATACTAGACAATATATTAGAGATAAAAACCTGAGACTATTAAGTGTATTAGTCTGCTCAGAATGCCAGGAAATGTTACTTGGAAAACAGATACTTTTTTTCAAAGTACTAGTAGGGGAGTCTGAGACTAGGGTATTGACATGGTGAAGCAAAAGCAAGGATCCTCTTCTTGGCCCATAGGCAAGAAACTCTTTCCTGCATTCAAGAGAGACAGAGATATCCCTCTACTAAACTTTTCTATGAGGTCCTTAATCATCACATGAGGGCTCAATCTCACAACCTCATGCAAAGGTAATTAAGCCTATCTCCAAATGTCATCACACTGAGGATTAGAGCTTCAACTTATAAGATTTGAAGACATGAGATAATTCACTCTGTAATACTAGTCAGAAAATTTCCAGTGTAGTCGACAATTACATTCTTTATAACAGCTATCATCCCTCCAATGCTTATCCTATTTATGTGATGTTCTGTATGTTAGAGTCTCCAATGCTTTGGACTTGAAGAAACTCCAAGGCTATACAATGAAGCATACGAGCTTTTAAAGTGGCACCAGTGTCCCAGGAAAAAGTTTGGTGTTTACCTTGCCAAAGGGAGAGTAGAGGCCTGGGTTACCCTGTGTGATAGATCACATGATAAACATTTACTATGGAATACTTGATGAAAAATGTAATTCTCAAGTAGAGAATCACTAACAGTAAGGTACCGAGTTAAAATAAAATAGACTTATGCAATGTGCATGTGATTACATTAGGTTTTCTATTGCTATGCTAAAACACCATTGCTAAAGAAGTTGGGAAGGAAAAGATTTATTTGACTTACATTTCAAAATCACTGTTCATGGCTGAGGGAAAACAGGACAGGCACTAAAAGAGGACAGCAACCTGGATATAGGAGCTGATAAAGATTATGGCTAACTGGCTTGCTCCTCATGGCTTGCTGAGCCTATTTTCTTATAATATCCAGGACTACTAGTTCAGGAATGCTCCTATCCACAATGGGTTCCCTCCACTCTCATTCCCTTAAATCATTAATGAGGAAAATTCTCTTCAAGGTAGTCTATAGCACAATTTTATGGAAGCATTTTCTTACTGATTCTCCATTCTCTACAATGAGTATAGCTTGTGTCAAGTTGACATAAAACTAGCCAGCACATCATGTGAGAACGTAGAGAATATGAAATACTAAATTATTATATGTGTGTGTATTACTGATTCAGATATTTGGCATCATTTATTCTGATGAGAAGAGGCATGCTTTTGTTTGCCACTCATGTAGCTTTTAATTGTGAATGCTGTAACTTCAAATTAAACATTGTCCATGTATTTCTTTACAAACTAAAAACTTAAGTTGTACTGAGCTTTTATTACTTTTTAAATGGGATCACTTCTGTATCTTTAGAGGTTACGAATTTGGAACATTACTGTCCCAAAGTAATGAAAGCTTCTAAATACAAGAAACTCAAAATGAATCCAAATGATCAGATTAAAAGAACAAATTTAAGGCATTTCAGCAAACAATTCCAATTTCCTTACCCAGCCATCACTTTTGAATCTGTGGTTTGCTTCTTTGTTGTACTTAAGAAGTAAAAACCTCCAAAACCTCTAAACAGAAATAGTGTTTGGTGACAGTAGTTAGAATTGTTTGTAATTTTTCTTATATGTTAAAATCATGTCCCTTGAGCTTTCCTGCAGGGAATATGTTACATAACTGTGGATGATGTAAAACACCTTTGTCTACAGCTTCTTCATATTACCCCATGCCACACATATAACTTGACTATATCATAGGTGATATTTTGATATTTTAAGATCATGACCATAGAGTATCAAAGGTGCTGTTTTTAAAGGATGGGGGTTGCTGGTGGAATAACAGAGAAGTGGGATATCAAATAAAACTATCATACAATGCATAATATATTGTCCTGCCAGCAATAGAACACATTCTCATAGAACATATTTTATGAATGTCCCTTTCAAAGTGTTTTTAAAGTGACTTCTCCTTTCCCTATTTGGGTACCCTTCTTTGAATACATTGACCATAAACACAATTTAAATGTGTTCATGGACGCCTCCCTATTTATTTGCTTTAAACCTCAGAGTAGGGTTTGTCCTTCATAAAATCCATTTCTTTTGATTGCCTACTTCTTATTTTTTTCCATTTAAATTGTGAATTCTATTAGAGAGTACAATAAGGTTATGTAATAGAGTTTAAACACACTTTATTGCAACAATATAAGTTCAGTGTACAGTTATAAGCAGTATGGATATACTTAATAATTTTACATTACAAATATAATTATAGTATCAAATTAGTAATTTCCATGAAGCACTCGCATTAGAAATTTCTATGACATAATACATTTCAACTCACAGTTGCACAGGAAGACAGCAATTTGTTTAATAGGAGAACTGGGGATACAGTACATATTCTAAAATCTGATTGTCCAGCCTTTTGCAGAGCTTAGAATCCCACTCATAGAATTTTACAGCTTGAAGAGGCCTTGGAGATCAAATAGTTCAACAACTTCATTTTACAAAGAAGAAAGTAGAACTTAAAGGAAATTCTTTGATCTCACTAACATTGCATTGAGAGAGTGAATAGAAAACGTAGAAAGATTTTGTCACCGTTCTGGTAATCACAAAAGTATCGTGTGTGTGTGTGTATGTGTTGTACTAGATTTGAAGTTCCATGTACAGAAATTGTACTTTACTGTCTGTCTTTGGATCCATATGAAGGGTAGGAAGATCTATTTCAATCTGCAGATATTGAGAAAAACAATAACAATAACCAGAAAAGGGAGAATGTAGCTGGTCAAACATTAATGGGGTATGAAAGCAGTGAACTAGTGAAAGACCCAGGATTATTTCTATATCAAATTTTACAACATGACACAGAAATGACAATTGACCTGACAACTTGGTCCTATCCTACAGCATGGAATCCACTGGTTTTCAAGACATTTGTACTTTGAAAGAGTTGCAAGGATCAAAGCCTAGTGGGAATGGCTAGAGAGGAGAAAGTGTACAAAGTGCCTCAAGGCACTTAAGCCTTAGCATATTGTTTTGTAATACAATGGTAGGGAGCTAAAAGCTTAAATTACATCTTCATTAAAGTGTTTCAAGTTTGTATACCAAACAGCTGATAAAAAATGATAAATATCAGTAATTGATTTGCAATTTTTTTATATGGGACTTGCATTTTCCCCCACCAGGGGTTCATAATTAGTAAACTATCTTTCTTAAAATGTTGATAAAGTTTACCAGAATCTTCCAAGGTGGAGATGAAAACTCTTACATTTTCTATTTGTTCATAACAGAGCACCCAGACAAAACCTCAGAGACATCCCTTTATCTGCCAGTGCAAGCTGACACAGGCACTCCTTGTCTGAAATTGTCCACCTTACTGACTAGCTTCTTCCAGCAGAGCTCATCAATATCTGCACAGCCTTGCCGGCAGCGAGGAGGCTTGTCCATTAATGAAATGTTAATGACTGAATTAGACCTGTAATAACTGATGTAGGATGCACTGCTGTGAGTCCATTAGCATCAGCAGATCCTGCTGTGGAACAAGCAAACACAGCACAGAGTGAGAAAACTTTCTACAGAAAAGCTGGAAGTACTGGTGCAGGTGTTTTCAGATGGAAAATAGCATTTCCCTGAAACAGAATTAGTTAATTAAGAAGAGCTAATCCCACTCACTGTATTTCTTCAGAAGAAGACAGAATACAAAATGGGTGACGTCCTATTCAAGAGTGTTTAGCTTTTCAAAGATTCCGGGCTTGCACAATTGGTTTTGCAAAACTTACAAAATTTAGTACAGAACTAAGCCTGGGTCTTTCAGGATAATTTGTAGATGTCATCAGGTATCCACTACTCCAAGCAAATACCGCTTTTCTTGTCAGATTTATGGCTTCTATTTTATATTTTCCAATTTCAGTTTTTTGTTGTTTTCGTAAAAGCCAAGATCTTTATAAAAATGAAGGAAAGATTATGAGGTCTGCAGTCTTTTAAGTAAAACATTGATATTTTCCAATTAGGTCTAGATATTCTGAACATGTTTTTGAGACATGATTAATATAAAATGATTGTAGAATTTATTTCTGAGTTTTAAATACATTATATAAAATATTATTATGGACTAGGGCCCCACTTAACAATATATTGAAGTATGACATTAAATATTTACCATTACTATTGAAACATTGCAATTTAATAGCATTTGAATTTTACCAACTGATATGAAGCAAAAATCATCACTATTCTATTTCAGAACAAAATAGTGAAGGCAAAGTTTGGTAGATTTATTATTAAATTGACAGTTTCTTATTGCCAAATTTTCATACTTAAATGTTTTACTATAGTTAAATATATTAAATGAGAGGTTTGATGTATATTTGAGGAGCAGACAAATTGACAAATCAGACAAAGATTTAACAGAAAGAGTCACAGATAGAATATACCAAACTCTAATGCAAAAAGCAAAGGAAAGACGTGCTAATTAAGAGAACAGAACAGAGAAAGGAGAAGAGAAAGAGAGAGAGAGGATGGGGGAGAAGGGACAGGGAGGGGGAGGGGAGAGGGAGAGGGAGAGAGAGAGAGAGAGAGAGAGAGAGGCAGGCAGTCTTACTGGGACAGTCAGAGATAAGTTACAGGTGAAGAGAGAACAAAGGAGGCAAAAGATTAGAACAGATTGCTAATATTAGTTTGAGAGGTCAAGCAGAGTAATTCCATCAGAAACCAAGAGAAGATGTTTTGAATCACATAGCTTGTTGAGGAGTTTGAAAGCTCACTTGAACCAGGCAACCAGAGTACAGAAAGAACTAGAAAGGATGAGATTACTCAGCAATAAGCCTCCAAAACAAAAATTGCCTCTAGTAAATAAAAGTTACTTTTACACATGGGCATAGATGGACAGTTATCTCAGAAGTTAAGAGCCTGTATTGCTCTTTTGGAGAAACAGCTTATGTTTCTCAACACCCATATCAGGCACCTCACAGCCTGAATCTCTGCTGCAGGGACTCCAATGTCTGTGGCCTAATTGGACACCAATACCCAAATACATTCACATAATAAAAATAAATAAAGGGAACATTCTTTAAAATGATTTTTATTTAAATATTAATTGTGATGTATTTGAGTATTTAAGGAATGGAAGTAGCTTAAAATAAAAAAGTAAATCATTTGTAATCATCAACTCTGTGTCCCTCTAATTAAACATTACATCAGAGGAGTCAAGAATCACAGAAAAGGGATTTATCCTACATGAAGATAGAATAAAGATTTTAACAAAAGTTACAAATTCAAACACAAACTTATTTTCTTGGACATGTGGTGCAGACCCTAACTCAAGTAATTTGGAAGGTATAAACAGAAATACTAACATGTTTATTTTAGCATGCAGTGCTCAATGTTGATTTATTGTCTAAATCATTTGTTGATTTATGTCTAAAGTATTCTACTTCAGATCTTACAATGTATATGAGTAGGTACTCTTGTACAACTACTCAAAATTCAATGAGAGAAATTCCATCCAGCACTTTTCAAATAGGAAGCATGACACTTGAGCTGAAATTTAGACCACACAATAGACTGACCTATAAAGATGAGGTCAGTGACAAACAGCAACACCCCACAAATAACATCAATTTGATTATCACTATTAAGATGTTCTTCCTTGTTCTGAATTCCCTGGGACTCTAAATGTAATCACATGGTTTTCAATGGAAAAATATCAGAAGTCTATCAAGGTCACTTATGTGATGCTTGTGACTGTGAAACATCCATCCTGTTGAAGATGTTCACGGCTATTCTTGTTTGTCAATTTGACCGCATTTGGAATTAATGAAAGTTCAAACGTAAATGGCCCACTTATGAGAGATTTTTGCTAAACTTGAAGTGAAATGATCAACTTCTATTCTGTATTCTTTAGGTAGGAAGATATAGCTTTAGGTCAAAACTTAAGGCAGGAAGCCATACCTTTAACCCAGACCTTTGCTGGGAAAAACAATCTGGGCCACATCTTCTCCTATGAGCCTATATAAGAACATGGAGGAAGGAAGCTTTTGATCTTTGCCTATTTACTCTTGCCTCAGTAGCAAGCCCATTCCTTCATTGGTATTAGAGACAACTTCTTCAGCAGGATTCCAACACATTCAGTCTCATGGACTGAGAAAACTATTGGATTCTTAAACTTTCTGTACACAGGCAGCCATTTTTAGATTATCTGATCCTAAGTCATTTTACTAAATTTCTCTAAGTTTGTGTGTGTGTGTGTGTGTGTGTGTGTGTGTGTGTGTGAGAGAGAGAGAGAGAGAGAGAGAGAGAGAGAGAGAGAGAGAGAGAGAGAGAGAGAGAGACAGAGACTCAGAGACAGAGACAGAAGAGAGAGACCGAGACAGAGAAAGAAAGAGAGACATATATAGACAATCAGTCTATAAATTTTGTTACTCTAGAGAATCCTAACTAATACAAAAAGTCAAGGTTGCATGCTTGTAGTAAAAGTACTGTGAAATTACTACAAATAAAATAACCCCTAAGAAAAATCATAAGATACAAGTTAATTTACAGTAGTTACCTATGAAATTTGTCCATTTAATAACAGCAATCTTTATTATTCCATGAGAAGTAATTGTTGTAGAATCCAGTATCTATTGCAGTTGTGTGTTCTAGAAATTTTAACAAATGTGGATGTTTGTATTTACAAATTATTATTTTGGAAAATGATTAAAAATATGTGTTCAGAATTTTTTATGTGAAGTTCAAAGGAAGAAATTAATCAGATCCACATTTTTTGGTAAGGATCAATGCCACTTTAACAAAATATAATTATACAGTTGGTCAAGTAGTGGGAAAAATGCAAAGAAATATAAACAGTGACCTCTGCTCTACTAGCTATCTAGAGTTATTAAATGCTTGCAATATACAATGGATTAAATATCTTATTATATAACAATAAAATAATGAATGATTCATCCATATCTATAAAATTACATGATATTTTTAAAGATTGAATATACTTATGGTGGTGCAGACCTCTATTGCTGTCACTTGGGAGGCTGACACAGAAAGCTTTTAAACTTAAGGTCTACATAGGGTGACGCTCTCTCAGACACACATATGTACAAACTCTATTTTGCCCTAATGGCTGATAATGATGTTAGCTAATTCACAGAAAGTCTAGAATGTAAACTCACAGACAGTATTTTCTTATCTCTTACAGCCATCATTTGCAGGTGGCTATATGAATGTCTACTAGCCTTTGCTATAGAGAAATTAAAATGTATAAAGTGAAAACAGTAACCATAATTATTGTAATTAAAAAGTGAGACAACTGTCTCTCATTTTCCTTATAGTTCATTAAAACTTTTATAAAGTCTCATTAATACAATAAATACAAGAGAGAAGAGTGTGATATTTAAACGAATAACTAGCTAGAACATTCACAGATTCTTTTATTCACTGTGCATCTTTTCATAAAAGCGTATTAACTCCTGAACAGAGTCTGGTCTATCCATATGAATCAGTACTTATTTTTCTGAAAAAATTTTTATGTTCAATAAGAGGTGCTTGTTCATTCATTCACTCATCCATGTACCCAGAATCCTCTAATAAACCAAGCAATGTAAAAAAAAATATGGAAATAAGATATAGGAAAATGTCATACTCTGAGATTTCATTAAGAGTGTAGAATTTATATAAAATGTTTAGATAAAACTAGAACAAATTAAATTTTCATTTTTATGGAAATTAAGAAGAATGTTAAACTACAATGATTCAATAGAAAAGGAGAGCCGTGCTCTTTTACATAAGGTAATCCTAGAAGGCAATTGGGAGATTATATACAATTAGAAACCTAAGCAATACACAAAATAAAAATGTAAATGACATCTACAGATTGTATACCCCCTTTGTTGTGTATTTCAGCTAATTTCATCTCTATTTGGTCCTAGGAACCTCTAGCTTCCCTGGAATCTTGGACTTTTTAATGGCCTCACCCAGTTACCCATCCCCCACTGCCACACATTCTGTTCAATTTCCTGACCCTCTCTACTTCTCCCTCATCATGTATCCCAGTTGAGGGATGGGATAACCCAGCCATCTCAAAAATTTTAACCCACAATTGTTCCTGTCTAAAGGAAATGCAGGGACAAAAAGTGGAGCAGACACTGAAGAAAAGGTCATCCAGAGACTGCCACACCTAGGAATCTGTCCCATCTGCAGACACCAAATCTAGATACATGGAGGGATCCATAGTTCCAACTGCATTATGTAGCAGAGGTTAACCTTATCTGGAGGGGAGGCACTAGGTCCTGTGGAGGCTCAATACCCCAGCATAGGGAGATGCTTGGGCGGTGAGGCAGGAGTGGGTGGATCGATGGGGAGCACCCTCATAGAGGCAGGAGGAGGTGGTAGGGATTTTGTGGAGGGGAAACAAGGAAGGTGGACAACATTTGAAATGTAAATGAATAAAATGAAATGAATGAATAAGATAAATAAATAAATAAATAAATAAATAAATAAATAATAGGTTTTTTTTAAAGAACTTAAAGGACTATGACAAAATAAATTACACCAAAACAAGATGGGAACAGTCTTTAGGGTTTTTCTGCAGATTTACTGGGTGTTTGTGGTTGAAGAAAAAGGAGGCCTAGTATATAGACTATTAAGAATTAGACCATGACATGGGAAAAATGAATAAACAACCTATTTAGGATTATTCAAAAAGAAAGAAAGTCATATACTGTGTCTCCATTGCATAAATATTTGAACATCGTGAGGAATAAAATAACTTAGCAAGGATATTTATTAAGTGAGGCTTTGAGACTTCACTAAGAAGGCACAGAATTTTAGGAGACAGGAGAGGAAAGAAAGATGGGGAGAAAGACAGAGAGAGGGAAGGATGGAGAAAGGAAGGAAGATAGAATGAAAGGAAGAAGGAAAAAGAAAGGAAGGTTAGGAAGGAGGGAGGAAGGAAGAAAGGGAAAAAGGGAGAAAGGGAGGGCAGGAAAAGAAAAACAGCATGGAAGGAAAATGAACTATGCATGGCCCTTTGGATTAGAGGAAAAGCATATTCTTTACCATTCATAATTCAAGTCAATTCTTAAGACATTTTCAGTGCCACACTCTGTATAAGCAATCTTACTGTGGACTATTCTATGCTAATATGACCTTGAGACAAACAAACCTTCAAACATGTTGAGATCAGTTGTAAGGAGAATATCCAAGAAAATCTAACATGCTGAAGTAAAAGGTGGTTGAAAATATGTAGCAAATCAATAGAGAATCAAGAATGCTTGGCTTAAGATAGAAAACTATTGCCATAGATACCATCAGTATCGTGGTACCATGAAAAGTGGTTTGGATTTCACCCTTTGTAATTGCTACTTTCCAAGGATGGCAATGTTTCCCATATTCTTTTCTTGATTATTTGAATCCAGAGGAACAGAATTGAATCTAGGTCTTTAGATTTATTTTATGGAAATTTGTCTCTTCTCCTATCATTCTCAGCCCACTTAAACACTTTCCAGTTTCTCTATTGTTTCTCAGAATCATACTGGACTAAATTTAGACTTTATTTTACAAAAGCCTCCAATTTCTTATTGATTACTGGTTCATTAACAAGGACAGTAGGAGAAGTATATTTTCCATCTTAGTAAATTCTACTCAGATTGTCAGTGGTGCTTGTAACCATTTTTCAATAGAAATGTAAAGTCTGGCATACTACCTAAACAAGGGAAAGGAGTTATGCTCAGTACTAAGTAGTATATTTTGAGCACCATTTGAGGAGAGGAGGGGAGATAAAGAAAACAGTGAAATAAGATCAGTTCCTGAAAACAGAAGTGGTGTCAGCATTTCACTGTTCATTACTATCAATGTGTATCATGAGGTCAGAATGGTCTAATGACTATTGGGTCCTCCATCTTCCCTGACACCCTTCATCATACCTTGGGTGTGTGATCTCAGTATAAACCCAGCTGGCTCTTATGAAAACAGAACTCATCAAGTTCCCGCATCCATGTAAAAATGTGATAGAGAAAAGTTTATCTGAAAAGTTTCTTTTTCGCTTGTAAGTTTATGAGTATGGATGAGCACCCTACACTCATCAACAATAGGAAGAGGAAGGCAAAGCAGAAAAAGAAAGGATTGTGTACTTCATCAACTAGAATGGCTTCAACCTATATGTGATCTATAGTCCTGCTGAAGGAAGCTAAGAGATGCTTTATCTTCTAGCTTTAAGGAAAAAATGGCAGGCTTTAAAAACAGAAAGGCTTCCCACAGAACTTCTCTCTCTCTTCTCCTAGACCCTGCCCATCTGTCTTTTTCCTAGTGCTGCAACAGAATCTCCTGTGACTCCCACAGATTGTGCATATGCCCCTAACTTGTCCACCCCATTTCTAACTGTATCCTAGCCCCGAACTTCAGCAGCCAACCCCTGCTAAACAATAGACTAAGACTGCTAGAAAACCAGACTGCCTGAGTTCTGTGTCATCTCTGTCTTTTCCCCAAGACCCAATCCCTTGGCCTCCTCTGGAATACTCCAATAGGACACAAGTTACAGCCTCCCTTACCACATGTCCACATATTCTGTGAATCTCACTAACTTTCCACTCACACTTTTCCTTCTCCTATGCATGACTATATCCCAGCTTCTAACATCAGTAGTATTCCCAGTGAGCACACAAGCTGAGCAGACCAGGAAAACATATAACACACACCCATCACATTCTGAAAATCTAGAAAGGAAACAGAAACCAAGGAACAAAACAAAGCATATTATATCATAGTTGAAGATTAAGAAAAAGACCTTAAAGCGAACTATATGAATATAATAAAGATCTTTAAATGAAACGAGTAAAAAACCCTTAAAGAAATCCAGGAAAACACAATTGGAGGAAATAAATAAGTCACTTAAAATAATCCGAGGAAACACAAACTGTTAAAGGAAATGAATAAAACAGTTCAAGAACAAAAATGGAAAGAGAATCAACAAAGAAAACACAAACAAAGGGAATTTAGCAATTTGAACAGGAACTGCAGGGCCAAGGTTGAATACAAGTGCTAGAAGAGAATCTCAGTCATAGAAGTTTTTTTTTTCACTTCTGTTTTTACCCACTTTTAATTCAGTAGTGAGTTATTCAGTTTCTATGAGTTTGTAAGTTTTATGCTGTTTCTGTTGTCATAAAGTCTAGCTTTAATATGCGATCACCAGATGAAGGGAGTTATTTCAAATTTCTGGTATTTGCTGAGACTTGCTTTGTGTCCCAGTGTACACTGTCAAATAGACAGGAACAATGGACACAGGAAATCCTGTCAAAGCTGTGGTCATATGGACCAGTTTCTACATCTGCCTGGAACTACAGTGACCTGTTGGAAGATTTTAAGACCCAGTGTTCAAATATCATACTATTTAACTAAGCACCCCTTTTCTACAGCTGCCAAGCAACATTGCACAAATAGCCAGCATTGAAATCATTAGTTCAAGGCAGTCTGGCATTTACAATGTTTTAAGATTTTACTCTAGAACGCAAAACTGGAATTAAATTTTAAAATTGTCCAGTATATACTGTAACAAGTTAAATACGTATTTATTTAGAAATCCACTGTCTTTTAAACATATCATTTGATTTCTAAATAATCCATATTGCATCTGTCCTTTTATATAGAAAGTAATCCTCTTCTGCACTAACGAAAAAGAAATGCTTATCATTTAAGACTTTTTATGTGTTTGGTTTGTCTGTTCTTTTGTTTTATTTTTACCAAAAGATAAGTTCAATATATCTTCAAATTGTCATACTTTATTTTTGGTTTTTGTTTTTATTGGATATTTTCTTTATTTACATTTCAAATGCTATTCATTTTCCTGATTCCCACCCTCCAAAAACTCCATCTTATCCCCCCTCCCCCTGCTTCTATGAGGGTGTTCCTCAACCACCAACCCACCCACCCACTCCTACTTCTACACTCTGGCATTTTTCTACACTGGGACATCAATCCTTCCCAGGACCAAGGGTCTCTCCTCCCATTGATGCCTGACCATGCCATCCTCTGCTACATATGTGGCTGGAGTCATGGGTTCCTTCAGGTGTACTCTAGTCTGCCCCACCTGGGGATCCATCACATATACAGTCACCAAACCCAGACACTATTGGAGATGCCAAGAAGTGCTTGCTGACAGGAGCCTGATATTGCTGTCCCCTGAGAGGCTCTGCTAGAGCCTGGCAACTACAGAGGCAGATGCTCACAGCCAACCCCTGAACTGAGCACTAAGTCCCCACTGGAGGAGTTAGAGAAGGGATTGTAAGAGCTGAAGGGGTTTGCAACTCCATAGGAAGAACAACAATATCAACCAACCAGACCCCCTAGATCTCCCAGGGACTAAAATATAAACTAAAGAAGCATTTAAGAATTTAAGAAGCAATGCACCTATGTCCTTAGCACCTGGAAAAGTTGGGCCTTAACTGAATCTATAAGCTGTAGCAATACTGAGGTAGTGTTCAGGTAATTAATATCTTAACCAAAAACCTCTCATATTTATGTACATAGTATTATACAACTTAAAGTAAAAATATACACATGTTTTAATAAAATTTTTAATATCAATAATCCCCATTTCAGTACCAAATCCTAGATTGAATATTCTGCTTTTTATAATGACTGAGATGCTCGGAGCTTTTAGTGTGGTTTTTAATCCTCATGAGCTGAAATGAAAATAACTTGCCCTCTCTCCTCCCCTCTCTTTCTCTCCCTTTCTCTAGCTCTCTCCCCAACAACACCCCAAGACACATCGTTTTAATTTCTTTGGTATTTTGCACTAGTGTGATGTGATCATTCTTGTATATTGAAATGTAGATTTAACCGAAATTTCTATGTCCCACAGAAAGGCAGCTCATTAGAGGCCTCCTTCATACTCAAATATTGCATTTTTAGGTTAAGAAACTTTGTCAATTTAAGACTTTGAAGTTTTATGGCATTTCATTTGTTTTAGAGAAAATGAATTTTTATGAAGATGATAAGAAATCACATGGATGGGTAGGAAAACATAGCTTCTGAGTTAATAACTTTTACTATCTTAAACAAATCACTGAGCAAGCCTGATTGACATTATTTTTGTTGTTTTATTTCTCCACTAAAGGACTTGGATAACACTAAAGAGTTTAGATGCTTCTAGCCTGAACTTCTAACAGCACATTTTATATCTGTGACCTATGGGAATAATTACATTTTGGGGATTTTGATGGCAATTCATTTCATTTGCTATAAATCAAATGTAGGGTCAATAAGTAACTTATGTAGAGTTCCCAGAAGAGACTGGAAAAAATTTCTTTCCTGTAACTATGCTTTTTATAATTGCAGGTTACGAAATTACCATGTTATTTCAGTTAGAGAAACTCAGGCTAGCATTGACTTAGAGCATCAGACTACATTAAATATGTAAGCCATACAAAATGACAAAATGACATTGTATGTGCATATGATTAAGAAGCTGTGTCGCATTTTTGAACAAAATGCTGTTTCTATGGAAAAAAAATAAAATGATTAGAAAGAAATGATGGAATGAAAAGTCAAACAAAACTTCAAATTCCAAAAGTTACACAAATCAAAACTCAAAATCTCCCTTGTAACAACTCAAGAGAGTCAAGATCAACTCTGATCTTTTTTATATCAGAGAGAGGCTGGGTTTCCAAAGCACTTCTTTATCCTACATACCTGAAGCTTGACTTTGTTTGGGTTTTTTGTTGTTGTTGTTATTGTTTGTTTCAGTTATTTGCTTTATTTACATTTCAAATGTTACCCCTTTCCTTATTACCCCTGTAAAAACACCCTATCCCACCTCCCCTTGCTTACTAACACCCTCCCCACTTTCCTGACCTGGCATTTCCCTACCCTGGGGCATCATTAAGCACTCCCCCATTTGTTTCCATGACCCAGTCTGTTTTGGTTTTGTTTTGTAGTGTTTGGGGGGTTTGGGATGGAGATTCTTTTGTGTTTTGAGAAAGAAACATATGTGTTTTTGACTAAGCTCTCTTCATTCCTTTCTGTGTTTCCCACTTAATAAAAGTGGGATTTAATCCATATGAGTGCCAACATACTTTAGCATGTTCTGAGGTTAAGTGATAAGATTTCTTCCCTCAGAGTTCTTGAGGAATAGCTATCCCTACCTATTGGAAAGATGACATCTTCAAGTGTAGAGGGTTGCAAAAAGGCCATTTGACATTGTTCCTTTTTTTTTTCTTTTCAATGTTGTTAGCCACAACAGTTCAAGACAAACAGTTCAAGGTTGATCCGTAAAATAGGATGGCGTCATTTCCTTATATATGGACCCTAAATCAAGGGCAGATATATCAGATATTGTTCTTCTGTGGGATGCATTCTTTGAAGAGACATTATGTCCAATGCAACTCCTGTAAATGAAATCACTCAATTGAGGGATCGCCTACTTTAGAGGCTTGGTCTGTTATCATCATGGTGGGGAGCATGACACTAGAGCAGTAGCTGAGATCTTCCTATCTTGATCTATAGGCAAGAGAGAGAGACAGAGAGAGGGGGGAAGGAGAAAGAGAAAACGAAAACGAAAACGAAAACGAAAGAGAGGGGGCTGGCATGGGCTTTTGAAATCTCAAAGCCCACTCCCAACATTGTTCTAATAAGGTACTTCTACTACAAGCCTACTCATAATGCTTTCAAACAATTCATCAATTGGGAAGTAAGCGTCAAGATATAGCTCCCTGTGGAGGTATTCTCATTCAAACGACCACATCACACATATGAGAATTATTATTACAAGCTATGAACATTTTCTGAGATAGGCTGAACACCCTATAAATGTCAATTAATTGATAGTGTATGTGGTGTGGCTGTATATAGAAGTTTCGTCTTTATATACCATGTTTACACTACAGGCCTCATCCTCTGAAGAGTCTCTCGTGCAGCTAACAGTTAAATTGGCAGTCATTCCCATATGGTACTTTTAGTACACATGATGCAGTCTAATTTCCCCTGTTATTCTGGACGATTGTAGAGAGGATTTTTTCCTATTGCTCCTAGTAGAACTCAGAAATAAAGTAGGACTGAACTGTATGTAATTTCATCCAGGGCTATGGGGAGAAACTTCAAATGTGAGTTTTCTTATTCTTCATGCTACAAGAGATTAAAAGATCTCTCAAATAAAATAGCACATATTTAGTCAGTTTATCTCCTTTTATAGCATATGAAATTTACCTCAGTTTTTCTGTATATGTTGTTCTTGACAAGATTTTAAATGATATGTAAATATGCCTACATATTTGTACATATGAGTACATACATTAGCCCTTTTAGGATAGGGTAAAGCAATACCACATGTTATGACATTCTACCAAATCTGAGGCTGAAGACTTTTTTTAGCTAATCATGGTATCTTGTCTGATACCGAAAGACACATTTGTCCTTGACAAGGGCCAATACTCTTTCAGAATTTTTCATTTCCATAAGATACTATTTTTGTTTTCATGTCTAATTGTTTCTCATTTTTCAAGGTTAAATGAAAGTCTCATTTCTTCAATCACATAGTTTAAGACTATACCATTAGACAAAAAAAAGAAAAGAAAAAGAAAATACGCCTCTAACCTGAAAATTCTTACCACACTTTGTCTATGCCTCCTTTGTTTTTTCTTTGTTTTTGATCTTTTTGTTTGTATAATCATCCTTTACAGAATGAACAAAATAAATATTAGTGTCCCTTACCTGTCACATTTTATGTTGGTCCATTGAACCAAGAAGTGAAATAAAGACAGTACAAGTTACACAGTGCCTAATATACTTCCTTAACAAAGGTAGGTCTGAGATGCATAGGAATCAAATTCCTTTCATTGTTTACTACAGTTGGATGGGAATTCTTTATTTTGCATCTCTCTCTCTCTCTCTCTCTCTCTCTCTCTCTCTCTCTCTCTCTCTCTCTCTCACTCACTCTGGGTAGAGGTGCTTGAGAGTTCATTTGGAGGCAAGGGTTTTCTATTAGCTATCTTCTTTAATAACTCTGTATGTTAATTTTGGAGTTAAAGTTTTTCACTGAACCAGAAGATTGCTGAATTAGATAGATTGCCTGGCCAACAAACTCCAAGATTCTCCTGTTTCTAAAACTCAAACACTGTGGTTATGTCCAATGACAGTACACTCAAGTTTATACAGATGATAAAAATCCAAACGTCTGTCTTCATACTTGACACTAAGCTATCACAACAACCACTTTTTTTCTACTTTTTAACAGTTTGCACCTAGCCCAGAAGAAGGGAAAATCCTTTTATGGTTTTGTATGTTCCCTGAGTATCTGGATACACTTAAAACTTTTCTAGTGTTGTGTTAGGACCTACTTATCCATATTTTCAATGTGTGAATTTTTTGCTTCTACCAAATGTGTGATGTCTGCAGAATTTTATAGTGAATCATTTAAAGATTTTCTTCTAGGACTTAACACTAGATTCTTGAGTTACAATAGGAAGCACAGAATCTCTAAGAGGCTAAGTGTTGAAATCAAAAATGAGATTTCCATTTAGTTAACAAAGAATCTCAAAGGCAATATAAATGTATTAGAAATGCAATTGACTTCCTCTGTTCCTCACATCTTCCGTTTCTCTCAACAAATCTCCCAGAACACTGGATGAATTATCAAACTCACAGAAAAAAAAAGCAATTTAATTTACCTTTGCAATGTCTTAGTTTATAGAGCAGCAGCATTAGCAGATATCATGGTTGACTTTATTTAGAAGAGAGACAGAAACAAAGAAAGGAGGGGTATAAAGTCACTTTGTATCTCTAGGTGGTCTGGAACTTATTATGTAGGGCAGACTTTCCTAGAACTCACAGAGATCATCTTGCCTCTGTGGGAAGGAAAGATGTGGGTCACTACACCTGGCTCTGGCTAGTTTGAGTGTGAATTTACTAGACCTTAGAATAAACTGACTAGGAAAGCTTGCCTGGAGTTTTATGTCTACTTTAACTGATGTGGGAAGCACCTTCTGCTAGCATGGCAAAAGGAAGAACATCCTGCTCAGCTTCCCATCTTGTTGCCTGATTAATTTGTCCTGCTGCTGCTGCTATTGTCATATGATGCTTTCACTATAACAGAACTAAATGATATTTCTAAGCCTTCATCATGTAATTGGGATCAGTAGAACTCCAGGAAACTTCTAGCCTTCAGTCACTGTGGGATTACTCCTACACTGGTATTGTTTTATATGAATATTTAAAAGCTTAATTAATAAGTTCTTTAATATATGTTTATTTATACATTACATGCATTTAAATATAACATTAATGTTTCAATATGTTATAAGACACTATAAAATAATAAAGTGTGATAATTTAATATGTCAATAAATTATAATATAAAGATCTTTACAAATATCTATCTCATTGATTCTGTCCCTCTAGAGAACCTGCCCAAATACAGCAAATGTCTATCCCAATAAAATATAATAAAAGGTTACCTCTGACACTGTGGTGGCTAATCTTAGTTGACAATTTGACTATACCTGGAATCAAACTAATTCTGTCTATGCAGCTTTTTCTTCAATAGATCAGTTGAGGTGAGATGACCGTCTTTAAATCTGGGTGACAAACTTCTGATGGTGGCACAAAATTGAAACAATTGAAATATTATGAACTGAACAACTACTAGTCACTTAGCTTTCCTGTTGAGTGATAACCATTACTTCACTATCTGGATCACAGTGAATCAAGTGCCTGTGGAAACCAGAAGATGGCATCAGATATCACACGACTAGAATTACAGAGGTTGTGAGCTGGAAATCAATCCCAGGCCCTCTAGAAAAACAACCATTGCACTTAACCAACTGAGTCATTCTCTAGCCCAACATTTTTAATAAATGTGCATGGATGTAGGTGCATGGACATTTGTTATGCATGGATGTCAATGCACAGCTTATGTTTATTTTAGAAGAGTGGCTCTTTGAAGCAAAATTTCCACAGCATTAGTTTATTAATAGGTCCTCAAAAACTTCACTATGACTTCACTGTGCCTGGGTGGAACATACTTATTCCCCCAGATTTTGGAAGTAGAAGGAAGAAAATTAGCTAAAGGTCAGGCTTAGCTACATAGCTGGTCAGAGGTCAAGGTGAGATACAAGAGCCTGTATCAAATCACTCACTATCACAAAATCCCTGTAAGCTTCATTAAAGTATATTTTACAAGATGGAATATACTTTATACTGCATACAGTAACCTTTACTCAGTGTTAAACAATGAGTAATAAAGAACAGTTTTTGTTGTCATTTGAGAACATACTTTATGAAAGAGATACACATTGTTACCTCTGGAAATACCATTTAGCAGTAAGGCACCATAGTGCCTGGCCAGACCTGGAAACCTCAGAAACAAAATATGCACATGTTAGTTGTCAGGCATATGTGGTGTTGTGCTTGTCACCTGGCAACATGAAGGTATTTTGTCCTTTGCCAAAATCCAAACTTTGAGTTCTCATGCTGCTTAAATCTTACTTTCATGAACTATAACCCAAGGGATATTTCCATTTGAGGTACAATTGTATTTTTTACTTATGATAGGTTTTGCCAAAAGATATTTAACTGCACAGTGATCATAATTTGTGTTTAGACCAGAGTTTGTGTTAGCTATTTAAATTTTTTGAGTGGTTACAAATTTTTAGAAATCATATGAAATTCTTGTTCTTAGTAGGTCGTGACATAGTGAATGAGCCACAGATAGACTCAGCTCAGTCTTTTAATATTATTTAGGTATTACCTCAACATCCTTGAGACTTCTGAAAATACTACAGGCCTTTTTGTCTCCAGTTTCTTTGAAATTTAAGAAATTTTGTTTGGGATAAGCACCAGTTGATTGGTCTTAAAGAGTTCTTCAATTACCTTCCAAAAGTTCACGTAATTATGAAATGAGTTAAATTATACCTTTCCTTTTCATGTTGATATTTAATCCATATTCCAATGCAAAGTCTATCACAGACCTAATATGTAGAGAAAATAGATTCAACTAAAATTCATGGAGCTGTGTTGCACTTTTACAAAGTGCTTTTGTCATCGTGATTATGGATGGTCATCAAAGACATTATTTTTTATCTATGGAAGAATTTTATCACCTCTTTCTTCTCATTCCATTTATTATATGTTCCAAGAATAAGCCACGATGTTTTATGTAATTTAATTTGGTTGTTCCTGGGTAAAAAATTGAAATTGACAAAACACCTCTAAATTCTTCTTGATAACAGCCTTAAATAATAAGCTACATAAGGACAAATAGTTTCACTATCTTTAAAGGCCAATTTGCTCTTGCTTCGTCAGTGACTGTGACATTCAAAGGCTATGGGGTGTATGAGTAAATATTTGTCACTGGAGACCATCAGCCTATGGCAAAATAGACACTGGAGTGCAACATAATTTCTGTTTATTCAGAGAAAGACTATTCTGATTTTTATTATCCTAATGATAAAAAAATTGCTCTTGCTACATGTTCCAGTAAAAGAGGAAAATATTCTTAAATGGTAAAACAATAGTCGCCTCTTTGGTGAGTGATGTGCCACTTAGTAGAAATGCAGTACATTTTGAGCAGATCTGTAGTTTTTCAAAGACAAACATCAAGTAGAAAGAAAAAGGTTATGTCACCTTCACCCTCGCAGTACTGCCATTTATATGCTATCAGCTCATTAAATTCACATTAGGACACTCCATGGGACTTGAGTTGCTATTAGTGCACCTAAAATGGCATAACAAAATCTCAGCTCACTTTAGGAGAGATGGCATTGCGACATTTTGTATTTCATCACTGAATTATTACCGTCTCGGATGCATTCTGCTGTGATGGTAATGGAAGGAGGAGCTCAAGAGACGAAAGCTGTCCATTTGCCATTCCCTAGGGAGAGAAAGAGCAAAGTTTGATTAAAAAAGATTTAAGGAAGTGAAAGTAAAGCATTAACAATTTAACCCCTGTGTGGAAGTGCTCCATTCTGAGCTAGGCTTTGCAGAGCTCAGAGGTGAAACAAGCGTACTGAATTCCTAAGAAACATGTTCAGACGTGAGTGTCCAGAGGCAGGTGGCCTTTTAGATTCTCTGTTATCTTTGAAGCTATTTACAGGGAACAGGGCACTTTCAGTATCGATTGCATTGTCTTTGTTACTGCCTCATGAAAAGGTGGGTAATCTCTCCAAGATAAATACCACACATGGTTTGATTATTTTCTCCCTGGGAATGAATCCGTCCAAGAGAGTAAACACATGTGTCCCTCCTTTTCTGAGCTACATGCTTCTATACAAGATTTCATGACACATATTTCTTACTAATCATAACTGTCAGCTGTGCATTGACACCAAGTGCTCTTGGACAACAGCCTCACAGAGCAGTGGATGAAATGCTTCCAGACATAATAGCTGTTGCTATTCAAACTGAATGCACTTGAAGTTTTTTTGTCCCTTTGTTTTGTTTTGTTTTGTTTTTTGTTTATTTTAGCAATGCTCTACAGAGCCATGGTTCTCAACTTGTGAGTCCTAACCCTTTTGGGGGGAACATAAAACTACCTTACCAAAAGAGTTGCCTAGGACCATCAGAAAACATGGACAGCTTGTCAGACAGACACACAGATTTATAACAGTAGCAAAATTACGACTATGTGGTAGCAACAAAAGTAATTTTATGACAGGGGTCACTACTTGAGGAACTGTATTAAAAGGTAACACCATTAGGAAAGTTGAGAATGACTCATCTACAGTATGCATTTTATTCATTATAAAAGTATATAATAGTAGAAAATACTTGTTTATAGGTTTCATTATAACATATAAAAACAAAAGCAAGTCCTTTTACAAGGATTACCTGTATGTGATAGATAGATCCAGAATTTGAAATAATATTTCTCCAATATCTTTAAACTATCCAAACAAGCAGCCCTAATATATAAACATGTGAACAACACAAAATGGTCTCATCAGGAACAATTTACATATTAATTATTATGTATATGTAACAGAGATAACTAAAGTAAAAGAAGCCATAAATTTGAGTGGGAATGGAGGGAGAAGGGGAGAAGCTGGAGGAGAGTGGCATAAATACAATATGTATACTTGAAACTTAAAAGTATCTTTAAGCTGTTTTGAAAATTTAACACATCTTTATAAGTAATGACTAAGAGTTTATAACACTATGCATACAATATGCAGTTAGTGTAAAATTCATGACTGTTGTGTGCTTTTTCTGATTTTTTTCATAAATTGGGAAGTAACTGAGTCAATATGAAGATTCATTGTTCATTAAGATGCCTGAGGTATAGCTGTGGCTCAGTTACCAGTTAATACAGTAGATAATCATTATAATTCCTTATAAACGCTCAAAGTCTCTGTGTTATTGAGTATAACACAATATTTACAGCAAGAACCAAAAGGGAATCTAGGATGATAGTTCTCGTTCACAAGTAACCTAAAAATCCCAGTGTCATGAATCACTGGTGCTAAATAACAAATTTCCCTTCTGCAAATAAGGCAAATTTGCTTTCAGATCCCTAAAGTATTGGAGACCTAACTTTCTATATTTCTATTCTTCAGTCATTTCCTAACTCTAACACAAATTAACATGGGATATTGAGCTAAATACTGAAATATATTGATATACATCTTTATTAACTAGGTTTCTTCAGAGAAACAGAACTGAAACTAAAATTAGATGAATGGTTTATGTATGATATATAGATTGTGATAATAGATTATATATAATAGAAATATTATATAATAATATATATAATATATAATATATATAATAGATATTATATATATATATAGGCAGATAGAGAGACAATACATACCAGATATATAAGGTAGTTTAGTATGAGTAATTACCACTGTGATGGTTGAGGAGTTTCATAGGCTACCTGGAAAAAAAAAAGAAAAACCGTGAAATGGTCCATTGTTTTGGACCAGATGACCTGCCAAACAGAAATACTCATTATGTAAGTCCTAGGCTAAGAGCAGGAGAAAAAAATATGATATATCTTCTCAATCAGGGGGTCAAGGTAAGGCAAGAAACTTACCCTGGTTGTCCATGGACTAAATAATATCCACATACACTGTAATAAACATGCGGTTTTCTTGAATCCTGCAACTTAAATACTACTAATTTCATCATGAAGTAGCCTGACAACATTCAGAAATAATGTTTAGCTTGGGTATAATAGAAATAAAGTATCATGATATTATTGTACAACTCTATCAACATCTGAAGCATTTTAAAATATGGGATTTGACAGGATTTCACATAGAAAGCTATGTCTTTTGAGAAAAAAAATTGAGAAGGGATTCTTTGCTTGCTTTTGTTTCTTTGATAGCACAAAGTCTTGTGACTCTTTGTTCACTTATCTTCAAACCCTCTCAGTCAGGAATTCTTCCCAGTTTTAAGAAATAGTCCTATGATTCAAATAGTCTTAATACAAGCAGTAGGTAAAATTAACACTGGATGAATAGCTCATGTAAAATAAGATAGGATAAATACAGAATCAGGAGACAATGTAAATCCTAGATGTTTTAGTACACTACTCATTTGCTCAGTGTTCTGTTTGGTTAGACACTTTCTTTCAGTTTCACATCACTTCCAGCAAGGTAAGTTAAATAAATTGTGATTGTACAGTTATAAGATTTTAATGGTAGGGTATGAAAAATCAATTGGCCATGAGAAAGGAGTTTTTAAGGGAAAGCAATCCATTCTGGAGCCCTCTGAAATGAAGTGGGTAATAGATGATCATTTACTCAACCTGAGAACAAGTTCTGATCTATATTTAATATATTCAATATACTTTCAGAATAGCGTTCTAAATCTTCTTCATCTTTATGTCACCCAGCCAAAGGCAATGACTGAGCTTAAAAGAAACTACATTATAGCATTACATGCTAATGAACTGTTGGCTGTTGCCATCACACAACAGAGTTTGAAATTATGTGATATTTAGGTGTACCCTTCTCCTTACAAAAAGAAAGAAAAATGCAGTATTTTCTCAGTGCTAACCAGTAACAGTGTATGTGGCCTATGCCTTGATATCAGGCTTCAGAACTAGAAAGCAATGCTCAATGCAACTATTAAATGTGAGCTAGCAAACTGAAGCTGGCATTATCCAAAATAAAGAAAACTGCATTGTCCATTTGTAGAAGTCCTGCTGCCTCCACAAGTAGCTATTTTATATGTCATCATAGTAAGATGAATAGGACTTGGAAACTTGGGGAGAAGTTTCTTCTCAAATCTTCTCAAAGGTGACAGTGATCAGAAATGTAAATAATGAAAGATAAGGTATAAAATAATGATTCTAATGAAATGGCTATCACAAAGAATAGTTTAACCAAATGGTTATGGCAAGTTCTTTAAGTAGTAAGAAATGTGTTTTGATATAAATTTTATACTTTGTCATGGCTCCTTGAGAAGAAAGAGCTGATGGGCTAGACTGAGTGTACCATCCTTCACTTTTCCACAGGTAGGCACTCAGTATAGCCCCAAAGCATCCAATTTTTTATATTTTCCATTTTCATTCAGCGTATAAAACAACTGATCGTATTGTCATTTCCCAAGAAGACACTTTCACTGAGAATGAGTTGTTTGCCATTTCATCCAAGTATCATGTTACACAGAGCAGTGTGCTGCTTCTTGTAAAAGAATAAACCAGCATTTTGGTTCATAATTCTGCTTCCTACAAAGGTGTTTAGCACTAATGAGTTTTCTAGAGCCTGACTATCTCTAGAAAAAAGGATGAAATTGGGACTCTGACTTGGTTCTAAAGCCACTTTAACAGAACTTATAGAAATGCCATGCTGCTTGGAGGATTCAGTGAATCAGTTATCCCCACCTTCTACTCCTAATAACTAGGAGTGGGGAAATTCTCTTAGAAAGAAATTCCCTGAACAGAAAATACCAGTATCTATAATATTCATCCTTCAGACACTCTACATGATTTGTATAAATAATCTCACCAACATTGTTCAACTTAATATGCGCCAGTAAATCAGGCTTTCATGTGACTATTTCAAACAAAAATACACTATAACATATACTGTAAAAATAAAACCTCTGGGAGTATTAATGATCTGATGATGCTTAAAACTTACTAGCCGGGCGGTGGTGGCGCACGCCTTTAATCTTAGCACTTGAGAGGCAGAGGCTGGCGGATTTCTGAGTTCGAGGTCAGCCTGGTCTACAGAGCGAGTTCCAGAACAGCCAGGACTATGCAGAGAAACCCTGTCTCGAAAAACCAAAAAAAAAAAAGCTTACTGGCCATAAAACTTGGCCAATATATTCTATCATCTTTGTTTTTATAAAATCTATATATCAGCAAGATGTATATCTGACAATATATAGGTAAAGTTAATTTTGGATAGTAGCTGAATAGATTTGTTCCACACTGGTACACAAAAGTGACTTCATGCTGATATGTTCTGTTCAGCTTCCTCAATATCAAACCTGGATCATTTAGAATAGCTACAGATTAGTCAGTAAGAACTAAACAATTGTTAAAAATTTACAACATCAGTCACATCTCACTGTGCTAAGATCAAATGAGGTAAGTATCTAATAAATATCACCCTTCCTAGCCATCAGAGATCTGGAAAGTTATGAGGAGATACAGCAATGCTATTGAAGCCAAATGATCACCTAACTTCTCAAATAATGATTGAAAACTGTCAACATCCCTATTGGATCAATGAGTTTAGCTTGATTCATCTCTCTCTAGAGCCATGCTGATAGAGAATGTGTTATCTCTGGGAGGAAGATTTCTAGTTATCTTTGGTATATAAAAAAGCTTTACGTCACATTGCAGATGACACAAGTGTTGCTATAAAATATGTTTCAAATGTTAGATAATATTTTTGAGCATTCTATGGAGGTTCTGTGGAAATAGCAAGCAAGTGAATTACAGTACCTAACTTTACAATTAGTAATGAATTAGAATATACAACCAAGACAGAAAATTTTCTCAGGTTCAGCTATTCATGCTATTTTTTGCTAGACTTTACAAATTCAGATTTAGAGATTATTTTTACAACTCTGGGTATGTCATTTTGAACAGAGAAAATACAAAAATTAAAGATGTAGTATATATGCTAAATATCAGTAAAAGAATATTCAGTAAGTATGACGAAACAGACACGTTGGATAGTACTAATTCAGCTCTAGGTGTTACAGAGGGACCTACCTAAATTCTCATTTTTACATTATGATTATGATTATAGATGATCTTAAATCATGCCCAGTGGCTTCTTTTTGAACCTCTGCTAATCTTAGCTATGATTCTTATATTTTACTAGCATTCAATATAGTTCCAACTCTTAATTATTGGTCATGAGAGAATACCTCCTGTCAGAACTGTAAGTGTGGGAACTGACTCAGATGATACTATGCAAAGCAAAAGAATGAATAGGGTTGTTAGGTTCTAAGAATACGTCCTCTGGAATAGGAGATTAAGGTTCACACAGAGCAGGCTCCTGATGGTCAGTTTGCTTCTGGCGCATCTCCTGGAGTATCCAGAAACTCTGGAAAGCAAAGAGCAGAACTGAGGCTGCAGTATTATTTCTGTTCTTCAACAGTTCCACAGACTAAGATAACTGGCAGAAGCAGAGCAGGTGAAGTCAATGCATATCACTGCATTTGCAGTTAGAGTGCCAGCTTTCTGCCTCGAAAGAGAAGGAAAACGTTAAAGTCTTGTCAAAATAAAGTTTTGAAAGTTTGACTTTGAATTCTGCTGATAAATGGTCAGAAGTAGAACTTCTTGATTATTCCGGCAAAAGAAATGAAAAAAAAATTTATTCATAAGTCTTAAAGCACAAATCTATAAAATATTTCATACAAATTTATCGAAGATAAAATTCAATTCACAATTTGCTGTGTCTAGTCTGCAGTTAGGGTATCTCACATGCATACAGGTAAGAGGTAACTGCATTCTACCATGCAAGACATTTTCACAGAAGAATTGGATCTGGCAATCTAGAGGCATCATATTGCAGACAGGTGCAAGACACGATCAAACGGAAGGCTGATTGGATATCACATATGCTTGACTATGTATTTTTTTCTAGAAAATATGCTTAAATGTAAAATTGGAGATAATTAATATATTTATCATTTTTCTCATTACCATATTTTGCAAAACCCTCAGTTTTATTGCATTAGACAACACATGGCAGAAACAAATTGTTTAACTGGAGAGTGACAGCAGACAAACTTTTTAAAATAGAAGAAAAAAACTCACGATTTTATTTTCTTCTGGGAAAGAGTCCTTCTGTCAGTACACTATGGGCTTTTGTGACCACATATGGACATTATTCACTAAAATATTTGTGACGACCAAGAGATTTCTCCCAGATTTTTTTTCAAACATATGTGGAACATACATGCTTGTTTTTATTTGACATAAATGTAATTCTTCTGAACTTAGCCCAAAGACATCTTTAGTGGGAAATCCAGTTTGAAATTTCTAGGGAAATAAATATATATTCTTTGTAACATATCATTTGCCTGGGAGAATAAACATGCTTCTAAAAGTAACCCAGCTATTTCAAACTTCCCTTTTCCTTTGGTATGAACAATGAATTTAAATAGTTTATTCACCATATGTAGAGACATAATAAAACAAATATTTTGAGTGTTTATCATGAAACAGAAATTGGAACTAGAACAGTGAAGGAGCTAGTGTGGTTTAGCCTCACCAACCTTCTATTACTGTAGAACTAGAAAGTAAAAACTCAAAATATAATATAGATATTGGAAACAGATTGGGAAAACCTGTAGGGAAATCCATACTTACTCAGCTACGTATGCATTCATGACACAGCTCTTACTTTTCCTGGGCTAATGTCTGTCTGTATTAATAATTCTTAGGCATCATCCATTCTTTTATAACCATAATCAACTGAACTATCATGTGTCTATTTAGTTCTTTGTCAACATACTAGTTATTATTCCTGGAACTGTCTATGTGTCCAAACCCCAGTGCATTATATAAATCTCCTTGTGCTTATGAATACAATGTTGATATATGTTTCTCTCTCTACCCAAAAGTATTTGTAGATATGGGACAATGAATAAAATAAAACATCTAAAGGAAATACACAGTCCTGAATATATTCCTTGAATTCTGTTCAGGCGATTGAGAGGCTCTTCTCACATTCCCTCTTCTCTCCTTTCAAATTCTCTATTGTGTGTTTTATGTGTTTGATTTTTTTTTCTTTTCATGGTTAAACTTAAATAATTTAAATTCACCTTTCATTAGTAATTGCTGAATATTCTCTCCAGTATGTGTTCTCTTAACCAGTCATTTCAAATACTTCCTTTGTTTCAAAGTTATGATCTTTTTTTTATTCACTCTGTTACATGGGTTCATTTATTTTTCAGGAAAGATGTACGATTTGTTAAGAATGGTCACTTAAAATTCTTTAACCAAAATAGTTCTCATATTTAAAATTTTCAGTATTGAATGAAAGAAGGGAGACTTCTTTATGAGGCTTTTGCTGTATGGCAGCTCTATGTAACTCCTTTAGCTATGAAGTTATACTAAAACAAAAGAAAAACAACTGCTGTAAGTTTGTTTATGATTTGTTTCTTAAACAATTATGAACAATATAAGAGTAAATTGTGTACTTAATCCATGTATTGAAACTGCTGTGGCTTTGTGTGTATGTGTGTGTGTGTATGCAAGAGAGTATGTTTTACTCTTTTTAGAGATATTTTATTTTTGGTTAGAAGTTTTGCTTCTTAAATCTAACTTACAAAATAGATAAGAAAAATAAAAGTAATTTAAAAATTATCTAGACATTCTCCTTTTCTTTGCCATGAACAGAGAGAATGGTATACGGTTTTTTCAACAAACAGAGAAACTAATTAACTCAATCTAGCAAAATGATACAAGTTGATTTTCAAAATTCAGTTCAAAGTAATCAGATGAAATGATTGTTTCTGATTATTCTAATAGACTGATAATGTACAGCTTCAGACCTCAGAAAATAAGAGATTCAAGGTTTCTTAGACCATCACCGTCATTATCATTATCGTTATTGTTGCTGCTAATGTTATTGTTATCGATGTCTGTACTCTAACGAGAAACTGAGAGAAAAGGTTTATATTTGTGTGGGTGGGGAAGTCGGGAGTGTCAGATCTAAACCTTTTCTTCCACAAAATGGCAGTCCAGGTACAAAAAGACTTTGGCTGGGTAAACAGAAGAATTGTTATCTGGAAAACAAGCTGAAAGGTTTCAGTTTACAACAAAGACAGATCTCTTAAGGCAGTTTCTGTCTTTCAGGAACCTCCCTGAATCCTCTTGGAACTCCCTTTAACCTTCCCCTAAAGATCAATTATCTCTGGCAAAAACACCTAGACTGTTTCAACTCAAATTTCCACCCTGATGATTATCAAGTAAAATCTACTCGCTTTTACACCATCCCTCCCTCCCTCTTCCATGGCCTTGGCAGTTTGATCACCAATAAATCTTTCTTCCTCCATACAGAGATGTCTAGTTTGGTAGGTTTTTTTTTTTGTTGTTGTTGTTGGTTTTTTGGGGTTTTTTTTGTACTATTTTTTTTAATTTTTTATTTTATTTTCTATATTCTTTATTTATATTCCAAATGATTTCCCCTTTCCCAGTACCCCACTCCCTGAAAGTCCCATAAGCCCTCTTCCCTCCCCCTGTTCCCCACTTACCTAAGAATTTCATGAATTCATTGTTTTTAATTGCTGAGTAATATTCCATTGTGTAAATATACATGGAAAATATCTCTGATGAAATTGAAGAAATATATAGAAAAGCACGTTAAGATTGACAATTTCATGGAAAAATTATATAGATAAAATGGTAGGCATAAAAATATTCCTAAATTGATTGAAAGTGGAATTATAAACATTTTCTGATAAAATTGAAAATCTACAAGGAAATATGTCTGATAAAACTGAAGAAATATATAGAAAAACACGTTAAAACTGACTATTTCATGAAAAATTGTACAGATAAGATAGTAGGAATAAAAATATTCCTAAATTGATTGAAAGTAGAAGTGAAAACATTTTCTGATAAAATTGAAGATTTACATGGAAAATATCTCTGATAAACTGAAGAAATTTATACAGATAAATTGGTAGGAATTAAAATATTCCTAAGTTGATTGAAAGTAGAATTATAAATATTTTCTGATAATATTGAAGATTTACATGGAAAATATTTCTGATAAAATTGGAAAAATATATGGAAAAACATTAAAATTGAAGATTCTCATGGAAAATTATACAGATAAAATGGTAGGCATAAAAATATTTCTAAGTTTATTGAAAGTGAAATTATAGACATTTTCTGATAAAATTGAAGAAATATATAAAAACGCATTAAGATTGAGTATTTCATGGAAAAATTATACAGATAAAATAGTAGGCATAAAAATATTCCTATGAAAAAAAATAAAATAATATTCCTATGTTTTTTGAAAGTGGAATTATAAGCACTTTCTGATAAAATTGAAGGTCTACAAGGAAAATATTCCTGAAAAAATTCCAGAAATATATAGAGAAATATGTTAAAACTGACTATTATATGGAAAATTATACAGATAAAATAGAAGGTATAAAAAGTTCCAAATTTGATTGAAAGTAAAATTATAGACCTTTTCTGATAAAACTAAAGATCCACATGGAAAATACTTTTAACAAAATTGAAGAAAAATACAGAGAAACATTAAAACTGAAGATTATCATTGACAATTATACTGACAAAATGGTAGGCACAAAAATATTCCTAAATTGATTGAAAGTAGAAATACAAACACCACCCCCCCTGACGAAACCAAAGATCTACATGGAAAACACCTCTGACAAAATCGAAGAAATACACAGAAAAAATGCTAAAATTAAAGATTATCATGGAAAATAATACAGTCAAAATGGTAGATACAAAAAGCATTACTGAATTGACAGAGGAGTCACAAACATTTTCTGATAAAATTGAAGATCCACATGAAAAACATCTCTGTTAGACTATGTTTTTTGTTGGGGAATTGAGTCTATTGACATTATAACATATTAAGGAATAGTGATTGTTGCTTCCTGTTATTTTTGATGCTCTTTTTATGTTTGTGTGGTTACTTTATTTTGGGTTTGTTGGAAAAAGATTACTTTCTTTTTCAAGGGTGTAGTTTCCTTCCTCATGTTGGCGTTATCCATCTATTATCCTTTGTAGGGCTGGATTTGTGGAAAGATATTGTGTAAATTTGGTTTTATCATAGAATATCTTGGTTTCGCCATCTATGGTAATTGAGAGTTTTGCTGGGTATGATACTTTGGGCTGGCATTTGTGTTCTCTTAGGGTCTGTATGAGATCTGCCCAGGATCTTCTGGCTTTCATTGTCTCAGGTGAGAAGTCTGGTGTAATTCTGATAGGTCTGCCTTTATAGGTTACTTGACCTTTTTCTCTTACTGCTTTTAATATTCTTTCTTTGTTTAGTGCATTTGGTGTTTTGATTATTATGTGCCGGGAGAACTTTCTGGTCTGGCCCAGTCTGTTTGGAGTTCTGAAGGCTTCTTGTATGTTCATGGACATCTCTTTTTTTAGGTTAGAGAAGTTTTCTTCTATAATTTTGTTGAAGATATTTATTGGCCCTTTTAGTTGGAAATCTTCACTCTTTTCTATACCTATAATCCTTAGGTTTGGTCTTTTCATTGTGTCCTGGATTTCCTGGATGTTTTGGCTCAGGAGCTTTTGGTATTTTGCATTTTCTTTAACTGTTGAGTCACTGTTTTCTATGGTATCTTCAGCCCCTGAGATTCTTTCTTCTATCTCTTGTATTCTGTTGTTGATGCTTGCATCTATGACTCCTGAATTCTTTCCAAGATTTTCTATCTCCAGAAATGTCTCACTTTGTGCTTTCTTTATTGTGTCTACTTCCATTTTTAGATCCTGGATGGTTTTGTTCAGTTCCTTCACTTGTTTGTTTGTGTTCTCCTGTAATTCTTTCAAGGATTTTTGTGTTTCCTCTTTAAGGACCTCTACCTGTTCACCCATGCTCCCCTGTATTTCTTTCAGGGATTTTTGTGTTTCCTCTTTAAGGGCCTTTACCATTTGACCCATGTTCTCCTGTATTTCTTTAAAGGAGTTATTTATGTCCTTCTTGATGTCCTCTAACAGCATCATGAGATGAGACTTTAAATCCAACTCTTGCTTTTCCGGTATCTTGGGGTATCCGGGAGTTGCTGTGATGGTAGAACTGGGCTCTGATGTTGCCAAATAGCCTTGGTTTCTGTTGGTAGGATGCTTGCACTTGCCTTTAGCCGTCTGGTTTTCTCTGGTGTTAGCTGGTCTTGCTGTCTCTCTGGCTGTAGCTTGTCCCTCCTATGGGCCTGTAAGCCTGTGTCTGTACTCCTTGGAGACCAATTTTCTTCTGGCAGGGTCTGTGCACAGAAGACTGTAGAGCTGTCTGGTTCCCTGCTTTAAATGGTGGCTAGAAGGTAATACTCCTGTCCCAGCTACTCCAATGATCATATGTTTTATGCCTTCCTAGCTGTACCTCTCCAGAGAGAAGGTGGAGATCTCATCTCCGCACCCAGAAGTGAAATTGCTTCTGGGAGATCATTCGCTCCTGGTGGTCTAAGCACAGTAGGCTGTGGAGTTCCTGGTTCCCTGCTGCAAATGCTGGCTAGAAGGGAAGACTCCTGGCCCCATTGCTCCACTGATCATATGCCTAGTGTGCACCTAGCTGAACCGCTCCAAAGATAAGGTGGAGATCTCACCTCTATGCTCAGAGGTGAAATCGCTACTGGGAGATCACTCTCTCCTGGCAGGCTAAGCACAGAAGGCTTTGGAGCTGCCTGGTTCCCTGCTGCAGATGGCAGCTGGAAGGGAAGACTCCTGTCCCAGCTGCTTCACTGATCATATCTTTGTACTATTTCTTATCTGGAGAATCTGAAAAGACTTAGAGAAGGAGAAACTGTAATCAAAATATACTATATGAAAAGAATCTCTTTTTTAATAAAGGCTGAAATAAAAATAAAAATTATAGACTATTTTTTTTAACAGACAAGGTTTCAGAACAGCCTAATAATAATTCTGGGACATGATTATTAGTAATCAATCTTTCATGAGTCTACTATAGTAATGAGCAGACAGATTAGTAAGAAATACAAAATTGGAAAGAAAAGTCATATTAGCTATCGAAGCTAGAGTAACGCTCATTCTGGTAGAGGCTGTAATTTCCAAAGGGATTATTATCTTAAGGATAGTCTATGGATGCTCTGGATAAAGGGAAGTGTGCCTGTGGGGCAATCTCCATCCAGGTGAACTTCACACTTGAGAGAGAAAGGCCTAAGGTTTTCCTGCCTCTTACAAAACAAGACAATTCAGCCAGTTGAGGGTACATGGTAAACAAGCAACTGAACTTGGCTGAGTTGTCCATGTGGAATGGATGGATGTGTGTAGGAGTTCTAGACTCTTCTTCCACAGCTTCAGAAAGCCACTGAGACCAGAGAATATGTAGCAGAGTCTCTGCATAAGTTTCTTAAGAGGCCATTACATGAATATAGGAATGTTAGTGCTAAATTGCATTGGCAACCCAAAAAACATTGTAGATGTAGAGCTAAGGGGTATTTGCCAAAGAGAGAGCAATACAAAAGGGGTAGAGCCAACCTAGGAGAGAGATAGGAATATTTCAATCAGCAAACCTGAAGGGTTAGAGCCATCTAGACCCTTTGACACTGTACATGGAGCAAGAGAACTTAGTGTTCACTTTGCTGCACTTCAGCCAGTTATTTCCCATGCAATGGTCCCATGCTGGCTAGTTTTATGGCAGTTTTGACACAAGCTATAGTCATTTGCTATAATTGCTCTGTAAAACAAGATAGCAAATTGTATACTTCAAACCTATAATGATGCGGAAATGTACCGATGAATGGGAGCTATCTTAGGTTTGCTATTGCTGTGATGAACCACCAGGGCCAACAGCAAGTCAGGGAAGAAAGGATATATTTGTCTTACACACCACATCCATTTTGTACCTGAGAGGTCAGGACAAGAACTCAAGCAAGGCAGGGTACTCTTTCATTGATTCCTAATTAAGAAAAATACTCTATAGCCTTGTATTCTTGCCCCTAGAAATTCTGAGGCATTTTCGCAGTTGAGGCTCATTCCTCTCAAAATGTATATAATTTGCTTTCTTGTTTTACAGAGAGACCTAACTACAGTTAAAAAGAATTGACTTGGGTCTCAAATGAGACTGGATTTTTGACTTTTGAACAGCGTTGATACTATGGTCATTTGGAAATGGACTAAGGATGTTTGCATTATGTGGTCACAAGGCAATAGGACTGGAAGTAGAGGACTGTAGTGGTTTGAATGAGGTGGCTGAGACATTTGAAGACTTGATCCCAAGTTGGTATCTCTGAGGAGGTATAGAACTCATGGCTTGTTGGTGGAAGTATGTCACTTGAGCATGCTGGTTCCTCCTTGTGTGTTAAGTTGCAAACCTCTCTGCTTAAGGTGCAATGTCTGCTAGTTGGTGCCATACTTTCCTGCTATGACAGACTATCATCCATTAGGAAAAATAGCCTGATAAACCTTTCTTTCTATAAATCATCTTGGTCTAGTTATTTTATCACAGCAACAGAGAAATAATAATAAATTGTTTCCTGGAGTTTAATTTTTTAATAACTTCATCAGGTTTAATATCTTCCTTAATACCTGTTACTAGATACCTCAGTTTATAGTGTAATTAAGGAAACAAAGAACTATCACTGTAGCTATGATAGATACTATTATCTATCGCACTTATCCCACCTTCAAAGATAATAACTAACATCTAAAAAAATATTTCAATTGTTGAAATATGGTGACTGAAAACATTGACAATGTCAGAGACCTTGAAGACTGTGGGAGCATCATTAGCATAAGATTTAAGCACTTTACTCAACAGATAAAGGAGGGCCCTAGGGCCACAGGACAGTTAAGTTTTGATAGAAGGAAAGCAAGAGAAAGATAAACTACAACAGCTTCACAGGGTTGAGTAAGCAGAGCTTTATTTAGACCATGCAATCGCCTTTGAACAACTCATTTCAGCAGCGTTTATTTAAAGAGGTCGCTATTTCAAGTTAGTACACTAAATTCCATTGCTGTTAACCCTTCAGAAAAATAAATGTACTCTAAAAATGTTAGCAAAGGTGGTAAAAAAACAAAATCTATGAGGAAAACCTTTTAAAGGTAAACAGGTCAAAATACAGCTGTATCAAAGATACAGAGGAGATGCAGGAAAATACAAATAATTGAATAGTACTGAGTTCTGAACCACAATAAAAAGAGAAATGTATTCATAAGGGTCTAGATACAGTTGTACTGCCAGGAAAGAGCTCTCTAGTATCCAGTGAAAATAACTTTTCTCACTTCTAGTCAGAATACAGCAGAGTAAAGAAAAAAAAAAGAAAGAATAGATACTGAGTCTGTTCTAAAACAGGCAATGTAACCCCAGAGGTCAAAGCCCACAGTTCCTTCTTTCTCCTGGGCTTCAGGTTAGATCGTCTTGGAATGCCACATCTTTTTAACTCAGACAGTAAAACAAAACTAACCCCCCACTTTCATCACATGCATAAAGAAAGTATTTGCAGATTGTTGTGTTTAATTCTCATTAGTACACTAGAGAAATTAGGGAATGAATTTCTATACCTATTAGTTCTATTTGAAGAAAATATTTATTTAACTATTAAAGATGATTTATTAAAGTTTCTGTGTAATTGTGTGTTCAGTGTTTCAATACAATTAAGATGGCCTGAGATACCACTATGCATTTTATGCAAATTGATATTGTGTGTCAGAAATAATAAATAACTTACATAATAATAAAGAACTATTGAGTAGAAGATAGAAATCGGTCCATTTTAGTTTGCCTCAAATTTCAACTAAACCACAAGAACCAAGAGATGAATGCAGAAGAAATGCTTAATGTAAAGAGCTGGTCTGTAAAATCCCAATACTACTAAAATTAATTTTTCTCGAATTTTCCATATTTAGTTAGAGTTTATTTAATTTGTATTAGAAATTAAGTTCCATTTGTCCCATTTCATGCTCAATATGAGCCTGGAAGACAGATACCATAATAATCTCTCACTCAGGCTTTTGCCAGTACATTATGGAGCAGGACTGTACTCACTTCTGACATTAGGTGCTAATCTTCTTTCTATAACCAAAAAACTTCAAGTAGTAATTTTACTTAGAAATTTTAAAGATCACGTGAACTCTTTCTTTAAAATATTTGTTCTTAGCTAGTACCTACTAAAAGACTATCTTCTATTTTTCCCTTAGGTTGTTTGTGGTGTGAATTTTATCATCAAAGCTCACTGAGTACAGTTTCTGAAATCTAAGTCTCTGTGAAGTAGAACTGTGTTCATCATCTCAACAATACAAAATTTATGACTAGCAACCCATGTGTCCATAAGCACTACTATTAATCATACATTTATTTATTTTGATGAAAAGAGATGTCAGCTACTTATAAGATCATCAACATCTTCAATAGACATGAGAGAACAAAATAGAAACAGAGTAGAACATTAATTCATATAATCACCAGTGTTCCTTGAACATCCACCTGCTAAAGACATTATTAGTTCTAAAGGCAGTAACTAACACCACAATATGACAAATATTCTTTAGGAGCATGCATTGTATCCAAAATAAATAAATAAATAAATAGACAATGATATGTTCAAAGCCAGTTGGAAATTGTAATAAAAAAGAAAAAACAAAAGGAAATTTTTTTTCTTGAAAGAGGTGACAAGAATTTGAAGTTTGGGGGTCTTGAAAGTCTATAATGACTACTAAGTTTCTTAGTTTATAAAGAGAAATAACTGTGGGAATAAATAGAAATAATCCCTGTTTTTCACTATGATATCCTTGGGAAAGACAGTGTTGATTGGTACTGTCAGCCATAATTTGCTTTTCTTCTGAACTAATGCAAAAATTGGAATATAAAATGTTAGATGTGGGTAAAGAATGATCTGCTGAGATGTAATATTTAAGTCCACCTGTAGGAATATAATTAATTTAGGAATAAAATTGTCTAGGACATGCATGGACTTTCAAAATTGCTAAGATGGGAATCATTCAGAATCTTCAAAGATCAATGACTAAAACTGTTGTATGGACAGCCATGAACAAGAATGAAACACACCATGATAACAGCCTCAGCCTTATAAGATCAGAATGAAGATAATCTTTAGTCTGGGGAAGTGTAAACCTATAGAGCGAGTTTGATAGAAAGTACAGTAGTTTATCCTACATTCCACATTTGTGGTCTAGATAAATTTAAAGTAACCTAAGGTTAGATGGTTAGTATGAGTGGAAAAGAAAGACCAAGGATGAGAGATGAGGTTTTATCAACTGGGATGGCAAAGTCTATGGGAAGTATGGGACTTTGTAAAGTGACACACAAACACAATTGCTCAATATTAAACCAATATCTTATGAATATCAAATCTGAGATAAGAAATACAACAATTGGTGCCATATTTCCCCTCAGGTACCTGACTCATGCCAATGAGAAAATATGAAAATCCTGAGGACAGAAGTCAGAAGTTCGATTTACTTATATAATTAGTTTTGGATCATATTTAACACTAGTTTGAAGCTGTTGAAGTAAGACACAACGACAATGGATATATGGACAGAGTATCGCTTTTTTACTTTCCTTCTTAATATTGCCAGCTTCATAACAGAAAGTATAACAGCACGTGCAAGAGTTGTGAAAAATAAGGGATAATGTAAAAGTGAATTTAGCTGATTTTTAAAGAAATTAGTATTTTTCATTTAAGAAATAAATTAGTCCAAAATTGAAAATCAGAATCTAGTATTTAAAGTAATATCCCAAACCAATGCATTTTTCACGTATTTAATTAGTTTAGAGACAGGCTTGCTGTAGGCAGTCCAAACTAGCTTGAGACTCAAACAGTTCCCATGGGCTCTGCCTCACAATTCTCTTCCTTCAGCTTCACTAGTGTTGGGATTGTGGGTCTGTGCTCTCACTAAGACAGTGTGTGTAGCTTTTCAAATAGAATTCATTTCTATAATTTTCACCCTCAAAATATACAAAGAGAAATTTTAATCTAACAGTTATCACCTCATCTATTTCAGTGGCAGTTTTGCTCTTCTAAAAGCTTGTGGGACAAATATCATCTAACTCACAAGAAAAGTCTAACAGTACAGTAAAAATGAGAGTCAAAAAACTATGATGTGGATAATTATTCACTATTTGTATACAGTCTCTGACATTCGTTCCCATCTGTTATGCTAGTGTATTACCTGAATAGTTTACAAACTGAAGTTTCAATTTAGGTTTTTTTTTTCCTTCTAGTGGGAAAAAATGCTGGTGGAAATTTTATTTGTATTACAATTTAATTCTGAATTTTACTTTCAGTTGTACCCAGGGCTTACTTTGGTATTTTCAAAATGTATTTTGAAGACCATTTATTCAGTTAAATTTGAGAATGGAAACATGCTGGGACTTTTATCCCACTTGGTAAGCAGCCATCCTGTAGTTTTATCCAAGTTTCCCCAGGAAAATGCCAATCGGGAATAGAACTGACAAATATATTCAATCAAAGATGGGATTTTTTTGCTCTTAAGTTGCAAATGGCCTCATTAAAATAAAAACACTTCCTTGGGGACTGCATAAAGCAGAGTATTGGTACCTAAATGGTATTTATGACCATGCTAAATGTAAAGTGAATTAAAATTTAAAGGATTATAGTCAGGTAGGCCACAGACATCTGTAGAGCAATGTCCATTAAGAAGATGGAAGAAATGGTTGTCCCAGATGACAGGCCATGTCAGGTTAGTGGTCAGCTGCACCTCTGTACTGAGTGCCACAACAAATGAGAAACACATTGCCCAGGAGTAAAGGACTTAGAAATATTTATTTTAGACTATGAAATAAAAACATGAAACCAACATTTTGAAATCTCTATCCATCATTGTCATCAAAATCAAGTCAAAAGAAAAAAGGAAAAATAAGGAAAAATAAGATGTGTATTGCTAATAAATACCCTTACATGTGTGTTGATGTAAACTGTATATACGCTAACTCATCCCTATTTGTAGACTCAACATAAAGTATAATCTTTTAAGTGTGTAATTATGCCCATGATACTGTAACCAGAGAGAGGTACTCATGCTCAGCTACAAATAAAGACCTTATTTAGCAAACAATAGCAAAAAACAAAACAAATCAAAACAAAATGAGGAAGTCTACAGGGAGCTAATTCACCAAGGATTACATCCTTCTCACAATGTGATTGTGTCATCAAGTCTCTTGCTTTTCTTTCTTTTTTTTTTTTTCCACTTTTTTTGGGTCACAATTTTTTTGTGTGTATTCATTTTTCTATTGCACCTATCTTGTCAAAATCCACCATTATTCTTTGTCTTCTTTTTAATGGCCGTCAAATACTTTTAAGTGCTGAATCATAGGAGCGAGAAATCTGCTCCATCCTTTAAAAGGCACCAAGTATTCCTTTGTAATCATTTTCTCTCTGATCTCCCCTATGTCTCTCTCCTCTCTCTCTCTCTCTCTCTCTCTCTCTCTCTCTCTCTCTCTCTCTCTCTCTCTCTTTCTTTCTCTCTCTCTGGAAGCATCCACACAAATGTTCACATACAGTATTTTAAATATGTTGACTTAGAAAATTAACTTTAACATTGATTTGAAAATTAGAGTTGAAGCTGTTAATGGAAATACTATCCACTGATTCTGAATTTTTTTCATAATTAGAGATTAACAGTTTCCCACTCTGGTTTTCTGTATTGCTCAAAATTGAAAATCTTCCTACTAATTTTGGGGTTCATTTTCCAATCTTAGGATGTGCTACTTTGATTCCCATTGGCAAAACACCACCAGTCTTACTTCTTTAAAAAATGTAAAACTATCATCGGTCAAAATCTAGAGCATGTCCCTGACAACTTCTGAAGCCATGACTATTCAAGTTACATATAAAATTTCCAATAGGATTTGGAGCAAGCATGGGGAACTGAGTTCCAATGTCGTAGTCCAGTGGAGAGCATACTATTACTGAATCAGTGATCTCTGGCATGCATGAGGAGTCTAATGAGAAATAAAATAGGATAGATAACTGGATTCCAATCTAGTGAAACAAATTTGTTAGCTTGGAATGGTGATCTACATCCCAACAGTCTAGTGAGTAATGCAAAGGACATACCAGCTCAAGGTGAAAATAAGCTCTATATAGAGAGAGTCTGAGGCCAGACTGGAAGACTTAGTAAGATTATGTCTCACAAGACTAAAAATAAGGAGAAGAGAGGAGGTGAAAAAGAGGGAAAAGGGGAAGGAAGAAGAGGAATAGTCAGGGAAATCTGTGGAATCTTTACATATATTGCATAGAGTTTTTTAAAATCTTGAATTCTGTGATTCTCAGTAATATATTATTTTGTTTATCTGACTTCACATCTAAGAACCTATGTCATGGTACATGGGAGTTTGTGCAATGTGGGTGCTGTGTGCTGTTTTAGAAGCCCATGCTGGGATGGCTCTGCCTCTCATTAGCAGGGACATTACTTCTTTGTTTTCCCAATCGTACTTTGCTCTTAGTTATCAAGTAGGTTCATATGAATTCAGAACATACAAATGATGGACAAACTACTGTGTGCCATCTTCTCTCAAAGTAGCACAGTTAAATGTGCATGGATTCAATAAACAACAATCCATGTTTCAAAAGCCAGTCAGAGATGGTCTCTTAAGGAACTCTGATCCATGCCCCATCACAGCTAGCTTCCTATTCCATATATACAGGACTCACCAATCCAACGAATTCAGATGTGAAGGACTGTATCATATTGGTCACTTAATCTTCTCCACTCTAAACAAACTACCTATACTGGCAATAGATGTATAATATTTTCCTAAAAATATTTTGGCACTAAATGTGTTCTTATAAACTGTCAAAACAATGCTGAGTCTATTTAGACATATAGATTTCTTTTTTTCTTTTTTTATTATTTATTTTATTTTATTTATTTTAATTTACATTCCAAATCATTTCCCCTTTCCCGTTTCCTCCCTCGCCGAAAGTCCCATAAGCCCCCTTCCCTCCCTCTTTTCTCCATTCAACCCCCTCTCGTTTCTCTGTCCTGGCGTTCCCCTACATCCAGTCTTTCCAGGACCAGGGGTCTCTCCTTCCATCTTCTTAGAAATCTATTGATATGCGGATTGTGTCTAGGGTATTCCGAGATTCTGGGTCAATATCCCCTTATCAGTGACTGCATACCATGTGTGTTCTTTTGTGATTGGGTTACCTCACTAAGGATGATATTTTCAAGATCTGACCATTTGCCTAGGAATTCGTGAATTTATTGTTTTTAATTGCAGAGTAGTATTCCATTGTGTAGATATACCACATCTTCTGAATCCATTCCTCCGTTGAGGGACATCTGGGTTCTTTCCAGGTTCTGGCTATTATAAATAAGGCTGCTATGAACATAGTGGAGCATGTGTCCTTATTGCATGCAGGTAAAGCCTCTGGGTATATGCCCAGGAGTGGTATAGCCAGATCCTCCGGGAGTGTCATGCCCAGTTTTCTGAGGAACCGCCAGACTGCTTTCCAGAGTGGTTGTACCAGCTTGCAATTCCACCAGCAGTGGAGGAGTGTTCCTCTTTCTCCACATCCTCGCCAACAACTGCTGTTTCCTGTGTTTTTGATCTTAGCCATCCTGACTGGTGTGAGATGGAATCTCAGGGTTGTTTTGATTTGCATTTCCCTAATGACCAAGGATGATGAACATCTCTTTAGGTGCTTCTCAGCCATTAGATATTCTTCAGGTGAGAACTCTTTGTTTAGCTCTGTACCCCATTTTTTAATAGGGTTACTTGCCTCTCTGGAGTTTAACTTCTTATCCAATATATACAAAGGACATATAGATTTCTGTTGGTTGGATTCAAACTATACTATATCATGGCTGTTTAATAAGGAAACATTTTTACAGTTCTCCAACCTCACTGATTCCTGAGGAAGTCATCTTAGATTTATTGAACTGATGAAATAATAACAGGTGAGATAGAGTTGGACTTGGGCATGCCATCCTTAGAAACTGTAATCTGAAACAGCTAAATTGCTAGAGATATATTTATTTATCACTCTTCGATAAGAATGTGTCGTTGGGGCCTTACAAATACAGAGTCAGATGCTCGCAGTCAACCATTGGGCTGAATGCAGGGTCCCCATTGGAGAAGTTAGAGAAAGGACTGAAGGAGATTAACAGGTTTGCAATCTCTTAGGAAGAGCAACAATATCAACCAACCAGAGCCCACAAGAGCTCTCAGGGACTAAGCCATCAACCAAGGAGTACACATGGGTGCAGCTGCATATGTAGCAGAGAATTGCCTTGTCAGGTATCAATGGGAGGGGAGGTTTTTTGAACTATGAAGGCTCAATAGATGCCCCAGTGTAGGGAAATCAAGGGCGAGGAGGTGGGAGTGGGATAGGTGGAGGAACATCCTCATAGAAGCAGGGGGAGGGAGGATGGGATAGGGAGTTTCCGGGAGAGGGAAAAACTGGGAAAGGAGATAACATTTGAAATGTAAATAAAGAAAATATCCAATAAAAAAATAAAAAAACCATCTTCCCATAAAGGAAAAAAAAAGAATGTGTGAGTAGGTATAATTTTGCACCTAAATTAAATAAATAAAAAGGAGGATATGTCCACTTCTAATATAGCTACTACAAAGGCAACTAACTAAGCTTTGAACCATTTCCCAATCATTGACACAGAGATTAAAACTTTAAATCTGAGCTGGGAGTTGGTGGTGCATGTCTTTAATCAGAACACTTGAGTGGTAGACACAGGTAGATCTCTGAATTCAAGGCCAGCCTAATTTACAGAGTGTATACCAGGACAGCTAGGTCTACACAGAGAAGTCCTGTCTTGGAAGAAAAAGAAAGAAAGAAAGAAAGAAAGAAAGAAAGAAAGAAAGAAAGAAAGAAAGAAAGAAAGAAAGAGAGAGAGAGAGAGAGAGAGAGAGAGAGAGAGAGGGAGGGAGGGAGGGAGGGAGGGAGAGAGAGAGAGAGAGAGAGAATAAAAACAAACAAAAAAATAAATTTAAATGTTTGAGTCGAAGAAAAGAATTTCAAGCATAAAATACTGTCCATTAGATTTAAATTTCCTAAGTAGTATTCAGGTTCTTATTTACACTTGGTTGCAAATATTGGATTCAAGTGATTCTCAAACAAGAAACTGACTATGGAAGCATGTAGAGCTGGTTGTCTAGATGAAACGTGTAACATTACCCCTTAGTGTCAAGTACAAAACTGTGGTCCTCTGAATGAAAATGGCCCCCAATAGCCTCATAGGGAGCAATATTATTTGAAAGAATTAGAAGAACATGTAGCCTTGTGAGAATTGGTATGGCCTTACTGGAGAAAATGTATCACTGGGGGTGGTCTTTGAGGCTTCAAAAGCTAAAACCAAGCCCAGATGGCTCACTATCTTCCTGCTGCAGGCTGATCCAGATGTAGAACTCTCAGCTCTCCAGAATTATGTCTGCCTCCATGCCACCATCCTTCCTGCCACGATGATAATGGAATAAACTTAGCTGAAAGCCATCCCCAATGAAATGTTTGCCTTTAAAGGGTTGCCCTGGCCATGGTGTCTCTTCACAGCAATAGGACATTAATAGAAACTAAGCTGGACAAGTTGAGGTTTGGTCTGTTTCTATGCATTTTAATGCTAAATACTGGCTGTGGTTTGCCTCAGGAAGGAGAAAATCCTCACATACACAAGTAATGCTATGTGAATTTGCTCCTTGTTTTAAAACTATTGGGTTTTTTTGTTTGTTTTAATTTGTTTGTTGTTTTTGGTTTTTAGAGACAGTGCTTCTTTGTGTAGCTCTGGCTGTCCTAGAACTCACTCTGCAGATAAGGCTGACCTCGAACTCAGAAATCTGCCTGCCTCTACCTCCCAATGCTAGGATTGAAGATGCCCACATCTGGGCAAAGAGAGGTAGGTGTGGGGGATTGGTTCCTGGGCTTGGGGTCAGAGGATGGCCATGAAAAGAAGGTGCTATGGGGTAGATGAACCATAAAAACATGACCATGAGGACTGGCTAATTGGAGTTAAGAGCAGTGCAAATGTAACATGGCAAGTTATAATACAGTTATTGAGAAGAAGTTGACATAATATCATTAGAGGGGAGATTCTGCTCTGCTCTAATGCTTTAAAGGCTTATCATAATATAAAGGTTTTGAGTCTTTTATTTGGGAACTGAATGATTCAAAACAATGTAGAAACCCCTAATTGAGATTAAATATTTACTACAATAGGACAATGGTGGCACATGCATTTTCTTTAATCCCAGCATTTGGGAGGCAGAGGCAGGTGAGCTCTGTGAGTTTGAAGCTAGGTTGGGCTGATCTACTAAGTGAGTTCTAGTGCAGCCAGGTTTACACAGAGAAACCCTGACTCTTAAACAAACAAACGAAAGACAGAAACTAAAACTGCTAACAGATAAAAAATTTCAAAATATAATGGTTTCTATATACAATAAAGGAGGTAAAGGCTCTTTCAAGGGGTAAAAAGAAAGCCCTGAAATGTCTGCCATCTTTTTCTTCAATATTCCCCACACAGTCTGATACATTATGAGACAATTTAAGTGTAGGAAGGACCAAGGTTCATTTTTAAATAAAGATGGTCATTCAAAGTTTCAAAGTTTTCAAACATCCATAACACTAACACTCCTGTTTATACCAGCTGTGTGTTGCAATATTGTTACCTTACAGCTCTGGGAAAACACCTGTGAAAGACAAACTTAGAAAAAGCCATTCTAACTGGGAAGCAGCATTCCCTGGGTGGTGTCTTGGGCAAATCAAAGGGCAAAGTAAATTGAGTCACAGCATCCATTTCCCTCAACTTTTTCATTTCAAATGCAATGGGATCAGCTGCCTAAAACTCCTTCCAGCAGGACTTCCCTGTCATGGTAGATTGAACCCCAGAACCCTGAAGCAGACTAAATGCCTTCTAGCTCAAATCACTTATTTTAGGGTATTTTATCACATCAAAGAAAAAGTAACTAATTCAGCATCCGTTCAACTATTATGCAATGCTAGAGTGAGATTAGGTAAATTGTATACTTATTGAAAAGTTGTTTCTCTCTATTTTATCTCTTTGCATGGAACTGATCTGGGCAAGAAAAATAAGCATATTCATCAGGAAAGCATCAGTAGTAGAGTTTGATCTGCAGTAACAAGCTACCGTATTGTCCTCATGATTTTTAGAAAGAAAACCTTCAAGTTTTATAATGATACAAAACAAACAAAAGTGGCAATCTGCAGCTCTCCCAGGGCTGGCCTCCTCCTCCTCCTCCTCCTCCTCCTCCTCCTCCTCCTCCTCCTCCTCCTCCTCCTCCTCCTCCACCTCCTCCTCCTCTTCCTGGCTGAAGGTTTGGATTGACTAGGGCACACCTGGAGTTAGCCCCAAGGTTTGGGGTCCATTTCCAGGCCAAAACCTAAGTTTCCAGTTCAGGGCTTCCAGATTCCATTAAGGTTCCCATGAATCAGGCAGGGCTAATTCAGTCCTGAGCAATCAATCACACTCACTCCATTTTGTGAGTAGGAGTGATTGATGGTCCTCTCCTGGTCATGGCTGACCTAGACGTAGGAAGCAGACCTGAGGACGATGCCTCATGTGTGAGTGGCTTATTTAGAGTCAGTCAACTGAACGAAACGCTCATGTGTCTTCCCTCCCTCCTAACTAAGACAAACCCACATCCTTCATACATTTCCTGCTGGCTCTCACTGGCTTGGAACTAGTGTCAATCTCATCCTGTGACTTTCAAAGCCAATCTGCATGCCTGCACCCCTGCACAATATCTTACAGCCCTCAAATACAGAAACCCCCCCCCCTTTTTTTTTCACTTGATATTTTCGGTTTAAACTCTGTCAGCTAGTTTGTAAACTCGCGCATCCTCTTCCATACGGAAGAAAAGGCAGAAGGGGTTGTTCTCTTCCTTGCTGTTTTCTCATCATTTGTTTCAGAAGAGAAAGACAAGAAGTGTAATTTTAACTGGCCTCTCCTCTTCTCACAATGTTCTTTCAAACGGGGGTGGGGGGAGGGACAGGGAGAACATGCTGCCTCTCTGTTTCTGAATTAATGTATTTTGCTTGCAGTGTTGGCAGCTGTGGTGTTTTATGTTTTATTTTTGTTTTTTTTTTCCCTTCTTGAGAATATTCACGTTGTATCTCAGAGAACAGCATGGCATCCAGTTACAATCATCATTAACTTTCAGCGAAGAAATCACCACTGCTGTTAGCTTCCACACGCAAGAATCTTCCACTCATTTCTGTGATAAGAAGCTTCCTCCTGTCCTCACACTCGTGGAATCCACCCTGGCAGCTTGTGTTGTCAAAGGGATGCTAGCATTTACCACTGTTTTCAGGATTGTTATTTTCTATCAGATCCCTGAAGTTGCAAAAACTGTTACAGAAATAACTAGAGAAGTTTCTAAAGTTCAAAATGGAAAAGCCTCACTAAAAGAATTCCTATTCATCATTTCTCTTCATTGGTGAAGAGGAAACAGAGGGTTCTTCTTTCTTGTCTTGGAGAAATACCATGGTTACGAAGCAACCACCACATGCATTAACAGGAAATGTCCAACAGGATCTATTAGAGAAAAAAGGCACAATTTCATTGATAACTCAAAGAGAAGTAGCTGATGATTACATGTAGTGATAGAAATACAGAACTGCCCTTGTTCAGCTGTAACTGTAACTCATTAAAAATACAGTCAACTGCATACATAGATGTACATGATATGATGATCAGAGAAGAGTGTCATAAAATACAAAATACATCTGTGTGAGTATATGCACTGTGTGTGTGTATGTGTCTGGTACGATGCATTTTTGAAAGTTCAATATTTTGCTTAAATAAAAACATGAGAACAGATTCTTTTCTAAATTTAGCTGAATCCCTCAGAGGAGGGAAATATATTTAGGGAACATTTATAATTGTATAATCTTTGTCTTGGCCCCAAATACAATAAACATATTCTATGGTAATTGCAAATTACTTTTCTTTGGTTTTTCTGTTTTAATTCCTCCTTCACTGCAAAGATTAGCAAATAACATAAATACAAGTTTTGAAAAAAAATTTAGTTAAGTAGTTCATGTTACATTTAATTCTGTCAATACTTTAAGTAAGGATTGTTAGTTAAGCTGGTAGGCTTCATGTTTTGGGAACTGAACTGAGAAAGAAGGAGGATGTGGGT
>BTHU01000004.1:19858768-19896268 GCA_036184795.1 Tokudaia tokunoshimensis | reverse complement strand
AAGGAAACAGTGTACCACATTTTCTTTCATAACATTTGAATCAAAAATATAATTAATCATAGATTACAACAAACATAAATGGGCTATATAAAGTCTTTGGAATCATTCAAACATCCTAAACACCAAATACAAGGAATACCTTATCATATTCTCAAAAGTGAGTCTAACCAGAAAAAAATGTCTCTTCAAGGACGAATCTCAAAGTCTAAAATAACGTTGAAGTTGGTGGATGGCTGAAAGGAAACACTGTGGTTCAGATGGTCAGGGCTGCTGCACATAGTGATTTTGGCAGCATGCACAGAAACTATGCAAGCCTACACCTTAAATTTAAACCACTAAAAATAATTTTAAATTTAAATGATGTAAAGCTAAACTCAAAGAGGGCCACAGAATCTCATCCATAGAGTTGGAGTAATTGGTAAATGATAGCTAGTGAGAAAAGAACAGTTAGTCTTTCTTGGGAGTGTAACCTTTGTTAAAGCTACCATTCTCCAGGGAAGGACAATACACCCACGAACATTTTGGGGATTGCAAATTGGTCTTGAAGGGTTAAAAATAAATAATAGATTCAAAGTTGGGTGATTAGGAAAAATGGGATGGCTCCGGAAAGAGTTGGGAGTGACTATGATCAAAACATGTTGTAAAAAATGTGAATATCTCAAGAACAAACAATCAACAAACAAAAACTAAAAACAGAGTTAAGACAGGAATGTGTTCCATGAGTCAACTTTGATCCCTTCCCATGCATGTCTTCCTCTTGAGTCTTTGAAACCTTCCATCTGAACAGTGAGGATTACTTGAACTTATCAGTCACCTCGTAACTCTTTATTTTTTTCTTTGAAAATGAATTTGTCACACATTTTAAAAATACATCTGAAGATTTAGGGAATGTTATACAAAACATGTTTTCTTAATCACAGTGGAAATCAGGAATGATTCCACTACCACTTCATACTAAATATAATTCGTAGGGTACAAGGAATTGGTAAACTATACCACTTATTGCTGAAGGGGGAAAGTTTGACTCATTTTAATAAGGAATGCTTCATTTCTTCTTACTGAAAGCTTTAAATACTCACTAAAAGATAAGACTTTTACAAAGCATAATTAGAACTGATTCTACCTTTTGCCATGTTCCTAAAAGATTCAACATTGTGTGGTGGGATAAAGGTATGTAAAATAATAGACTTAAATTGTGCATAAACTGTAATAAAATTTGTATTAGATGGTGCTATTCTTTGTGTCCTTTTCTTTAATTAACTACCAAAATTAGGGATACTCAAATTGATAGCATATTATACTTATCTGAGAAGCTATTGTTTTAAAAGGGGGGAATTATAGGTAAGGTTAAGTTTTAAAAGGGTACCAGATGATGCCAATGTTCACCCAGAGACAAGAACAGATACACTGAGTTTCTGAACATGCCTGATAATCACAAATACCTGGGAGCTCATTAGATGTACAGAGAACTTAGATACTCTATAGTCAACTACTTCACAAACTATGATATAACTTTTGAATCTTCAAAATTCTCATGAGTAAATTCTTTAGAAATTTCCCTATTACTTTAATGCATAACAAGCTTCAGAAATGATAGACTATACACTGTATGTCAAGTAAAAAAAATAGATGACACTCAAGACAAATAATCAAAATAGAGAATGTGAAGTTTTGACAAACAGTGCAATAATAGTGCATTGGGATTAGACATCATGTTATCAAAATACCATGATCAAGTGTTACATATTCTTGTATATTCATCCCATAAATGTGGTATTATACCATGTACCCAACTACTGCACTAGCTTTAAGAGTCTCCTCTTTAGAGATACTCTGTACACCTCTTACATGAAGTTAGATGTTCCATTCTCTCAGAACTATGTCTTTTCATACAAAATTCCATTGTGGAGTCTATTTGCATGGATTCTTTCCACATCCTCAGTGAATGTTCTCAGATCCCAAGAGCCATGTAAAATATATAAAAATGAGACATACCTTTTGACAACTAAAACAGGAGGGTTCCAAAAGTGATGCCACTTTTTCTTTTGACACTAAAGTTTTAGCAATAAAAGTGGATCCTATAGTATCTAAGATCATAGGAAGAGAGGAAAGGAATCAATGGCATTGTTATCTTCTGTAGTGTTCCATGCTTTTTATGTATTAGACAAAACTAGGAAAAGAACAAGTGACTAGGAAAAGAATAATGACTTTATAAGCTTCACCATTCTCCCCTAAGCCCTGATGGAAATAATATAACTTAAGCTTCACTAAGTTACAAGTTCAAGTGTAGAATACTCCTGGTGGTCAAGAAGCCAATTCTTTCCAGACAAAAGCATACCTAATACAAAGAATTTGTTTTTTTATTATGGTATCTAATTTATGTGTAACTCATTACGTAGGAAATAAGATTTACTATAAATCCCTTCAGAATTGCTATTTTATTCCCCTACTCTTTTTTTTTTGTAAGACAAGGTTTCTCTGTGTAGCCCTGACTGTCCTGGAACTCACTCTGTAGACCAGGCTGGCCTTGAACTCAGAAATCCACCTGCCTCTGCCTCCCAAGTGCTGGGATAAAGGCGTGTGCCACCACTGCCCGGCAATTCCCCTACTCTTATGATACAATGTGAGAGAGATTCCTTAAGAGATTCTTTGCCATTGATGCCCGCTTTCTTTCCCACTAGAACTACCTTTTCACAAAGGTTGGCATAGTTTCCAAATCATTCGGTCCCTGTCACTACCTGAATTGTTGAAGATATATCTCTTTTAGATGTGTGTCAGATATTAACATTGGACATATGCAATACACCCTGAAAATATGTTGTGAAAACTTTAGGATAGATAGACATTTTCTCTTTGGAAGAAAAATATTATGAAAATATAAAGGTCCAATTCTCATTTCTGAAATTCTAAAATCCTTGTTTTTAGTTGATACTGAAAAAATAATATTGAAGGGATACACAGTAAATTTGCAAGCAAATGGATGGAACTAGATATTATCATCCTGAGTGAGATAACCCAGACTCAAAATGCCATTCATTATATGTACTCACTGACAAGTGAATATTAGCCATAAACTACAGAATGCACAGCACAGGATACTATAGTCCATGTACACAAAGACGCTAAATAACAAGGAGAGCCCAAAAGAGAAAGGTTAAATTTCACTCAAAAAGGGAGATAAAATAATTGTCATAGGTAGATTGAAGGAACTTGGTGGGAGAGTAGATGGGGAGGGGGATCAGAAGGGTCAGATGAAGGAAGAACTGGGAAGAGAGGTCAGGAAGAATGAAAAGAAATCAGCAATGGGGAAATGGGGAGGGGGGCAATTCTAGGACATGCCAGAGAATTGGGATGGGGAAGGGTAACTCTAGCTGAGACTCCTAGCAATGGAGTATATGGATTCTCAAGCAGCCAACTCCTGAACACAGGCAGGACTCCCACTGGTGAGATAAGGACACCAACTCACTCACAAAATCTTCAACCCCAAATTTGTCCTGCCTATAAGAAGTTCAGGGACAGAGAGATTCCCCCCACCTCCACCTCAGGCAGATACAGATTTGCATTCATTCTTATGGTCCTCTAGCCTTCTCTCCTGTCTCTCCCCACACCTGATCCTGAAACACACCCATTTCCTCCCTGTCCCTCTCCCATCAAGTTCCCTCCCTCCATCTGCTTCCTATAACAACTTATTCCCCCTTCCAAGTGAGATTCAAGCATCCTCCCTTGGACCTTCCATCTTGTTTAGCTTCTTTGTGTCTATGGGGTATATCATGGGTATCCTGTACTTTATGATTGATATCCACTTATCAGTGAGTACTTAATATGAACATCCTTTTTGGTATGGCTTATCTCACTCAGGAAGGTTTTTCTAGTGCCATCCATTTTCCTGAAAAATTCATGTTGTGCATGTTTTAAATAGTCAAATATGTTCAAGGTTCTTCCCTAGTTTCCTTTCTATTAGTTTCAGTGTGTCTGGTTTTATGTGGAGATCCTTGATCCACTTGGAATTGAGCTTAGTGCAAGGAGATAAGAATGGGTCAATTTACATTCTTCTGCATGTTGACCTCCAGTTGAGCCAGCACCATTTGTTGAAAAGGCTATCTTTTTTCCACTGGATGGTTTTAGCTCCTTTGTCAAAGATCAAGTGACCATAGGAGTGTGGATTCATTTCTGGGTCTTCAATTCTGTTCCATTGATCTACATGCCGGTAACTGTACCAATACCATGCAGTTTTTAACACTATTGCTATATAGTAGAGCTTGAGGTCTGGGATATTAATTCCCCCAGAAGTTCTTTTACTCTTGAGAATAGTTTTAGCTATCCTGGGTTTTCTGTTATTCCAGATGAATTTTTGAATTGCTCTTTCTAACTCTATGAAGAACTGAGTTGGGATTTTGATGGCGATTGCATTGAATCTGTATATTGCTTTTGGTAAGATGGTCATTTTTACTATATTAATCCTGCCAATCCATGAGCATGGCAGATTTTTCCATCTTCTGAGGTCTTCTTCAATTTCTTTCTTCAGAGACTTGAAGTTCTTGTCATACAGATCTTTCACTTGTTTGGTTAGAGTCACACCAAGATACTTTATATTGTTTGTGGATATCATGAAGGGTATCATTTCCATTATTTCTTTCTCAGCCTTCTTATCCTTTGAGTATAGGAAGGCTACTGACTTGCTTGAGTTAATTTTATATCTGGCCACTTTGCTGAAGTTGTTTATCAGCTGTAGGAGTTCTCTGGTGGAGTTCTTTGGGTCGCTTAAGTATACTATCATATCATCTGCAAATAGTGATAGTTTGACTTCTTCCTTTCCAATTTGTATCCCTTTGACCTCCTTTTGTTGTCTAATTGCTCTAGCTAGAACTTCAAGTACTCTATTGAAAAGATATGGAGAGAGAGGGAAGAACCTTGAACATATGGGCACAGGGGAGAATTTCCTGAATAGAACTCCAATAGCTTATGCTCTAAGCTCAAGAATAGACAAATGGGACCTCATTAAATTACAAAGTTTTGCAAGGCAAAAGACACTGTCAAAAAGACAAAACGGCAACCAACGAACTGGGAAATGATCTTTACCAACCCTACATCCGACAGAGGGCTAATATCCAATATATACAAAGAACTCAAGAAGTTAAACTCCAGAGAGGCAAGTAACCCTATTAAAAAATGGGGTACAGAGCTCCACAAAGAGTTCTCACCTGAAGAATATCTAATGGCTGAGAAGCACCTAAAGAGATGTTCATCATCCTTAGTCATTAGGGAAATGCAAATCAAAACAACCCTGAGATTCCATCTCACACCAGTCAGGATGGCTAAGATCAAAAACACAGGAGACAGCAGTTGTTGGCGAGGATGTGGAGAAAGAGGAACACTCCTCCACTGCTGGTGGAATTGCAAGCTGGTACAACCACTCTGGAAAGTAGTCTGGCGGTTCCTCAGAAAACTAAGCATGACACTCCCGGAGGATCCAGCTATACCACTCCTGGGCATATACCCAGAGACTTAACCTGCATGCAATAAGGACACATGCTCTACTATGTTCATAACAGCCTTATTTATAATAGCCAGAAGCTGGAAAAAACCCAGATGTCCCTCAACGGAGGAATGGATTCAGAAGATGTCGTATATTTGCACAATGGAATACTACTCTGCAATTAAAAACAGTGAACTCACGAAATTCCTCGGCAAATGGTCAGAACTTGAAAATATCGTCTTTAGTAAGGTAACCCAATCACAAAAGAACACACATGGTATGCAGTCACTGATAAGGGGATATTAACCCAGAATCTCAGAATACCGTAGACACAATTCGCATATCAGTAGATTTCCAAGAAGATGGAAGGAGAGACCCCTGGTCCTGGAAAGACTGGATGTAGGGGAATGCCAGGACCGAGAAGGGAGAGGGGGTTGAATGGGGAAAAGAGGGAGGGAAGGGGGCTTATGAGACTTTCGGGGAGGGAGGAATCGGGAAAAGGGAAATGATGTGGAATGTAAATTAAAAAAACTTAGAAAATAAAAAAAAAAGTTACCTTCCAAATAAATAAATAAATAGTCAAATAGTATTCCATTGTGTAAATGAGCCACATTTTCTGTATCCATTCTTTGGCTGAGGAACATCAGGGTTACCATGAGGTCCCATTTATCAGTTGTTGATCTTAGAGCCTGAGCCATTGGTGTTCTATTCAAAAAAATTATCTCCTGAACCAATGTGTTCAAGGCTATTTTCTACTTTCTCTTCTATTAGATTTAGTGTATCCAATTTTATGTTTAGGTTCTTGATCCACCTTGGCTTGAGTTTTGTGCAGGATGATAAATACGGATATACTGACACTATTAATGAGACTCTATTATGCTTCCAGACCTGAGCCTAGACCAACTGTCCTCTGAGAGGTCCCACCCAACAGCTGACCACAGCAGATGCAGAGAACCAGAGCCAAATATTTGATAGAATTTGGAGAATCTTGGGAAGAATTGGGAGAAGAATTGAGTCACCCAATGGGGTCTACAAGCAGACGAGCAGAGTCATCTAATTTGGACACTTAGGGGCTCCCAGAGACTAAACTACTAAACAAAGGGCAAACACTGGACACAGCCTCGCTCGCATTTATGTAGCTGATTTGCAGTTTGGTCTTCATGCAGGACCCCCAACAACTGGAGCAGGTGTACCTCTGACTCTGTTGTATGTCTATGGATACTGTTCCCCTAACTGGGCTTTTCTGTCCTCAGTTGGAGAGCTTGTGCCTAGTCCTTCAGTGGCTTGATGTGCCAGGATGGGTTGGTATACAAGGGAGCCTCTTCGTTCCCAGAGGAAAAGGAGAAGGAGAATTGGGTTAGGAGCTGTAGAGGTGACTGGAAGGTGAAGAGGACTACAATTGAGATGTAAAGAAAATAAATGAATAAGTTAATGGAATGAAAAAAATAAAACAAACAAAAAAAACTTACTCAGATAACTTCCAAAATATGTCTAATTTTAACAGTTCCTAATGTATAGTTCAAGTCCAAGGTTTTAATGCAATATACCCAGACTTCTATTTTTCTGTTTCTATGTTTTGTTTTACTTTAGGAAAAACAAGAAACACAGTCTTGGAATATTCTGCTAGTATCCACTTCTCCCCTAATTTCAATGCTAACTGACGACCTTTCACACAGTCTTGGGCTTTTCCTGGCATGCAACTCTTCAGTTTCAGATGCTGATGTGTCTTTCAGACTTACCTAATCAGATCTTGGCCTCCTTTTACATGAACCGCCTAGATTCAGGGATAAGTACTTGATCTAATTTTAGCTTAATAGACAATAAGACTTTTGCAGATGTTTTTGCTTGAAAATTTGAACTGGGAATCACTTTTTTCAGCTATAATTTTTGAGAAGATCAAATATGGGGAACTGGTGGCCACTGGACCACTCTAACTATAAGAATATACTGACAGTGGAAACAATAGGGAAGGAAGCAGCACTAAGAGATGGAAATCTTCCTGAGAATGGGAAGCATTTCAAAAGAAATCCCTTGCAGACTTCTGATTTATATCACACACACATACATACACACACACACACACACACACACACACACACACACACACACACACACACATCACCTGCAGTGATAGAAAACAGATGCAGATACAGACACAAATACACACACAGTGATATTTTCCACACAATATGTTAGACATAAGGTTTGAAATTTTGAAGAGCCATAAGATATACATAAATAGTGATCTAAAATAGCATTACAGAGCAGAAAGGCATCTACAATTACTGAAGTGTGCTATGACATCTCAAATGCCCAGGACAAATGAGGCAATTGCAAAAAAGTTTCTTTAGCTGAGGTACTAGAATACATCAATGGAATTTGCTAAGAGGAAAAGCTATAAATTAAGAAGCAAATTGATATGAGCTTTTTAAAGATCTTGGTAGTGATGGTAAGCCTTAGATAGTATTATCTAAATGTGTTTAGATGATAAGATTGGATCAATAGTTGACTTATAATTGTGTGTAAGAATACTATTGCCTTTCTTAAACTTTTGCTGCTGAGAATATTGGTTGCCATTTTAATCTAACATTAGTTATTAGGAGGTGGAAGTAATGTCCAAGCAGATGGTTGTCAGTAAACTGATGACTACAGTTATGAATGTGTGTCCAAATACAATCCTCAGAATTTGGTATGCTACAGAGTTTCCTAAATGTGACTGCCAAAATAAATCTGGTCTGGAAAATAATTTTGTGGATTTTACCCTCTTAAATTCTTTTCCCAGCATTTTAAGAAAAAGCTATTTGTAAAAAAAAAAATGAAATTACACAGATATAGACAGTTACAGTATTCATTAATGCAACTTTCAAGTTTCTTAAAGTCATTGAGGTAAAAGTTCCCTAATACATACCTCAAGTCAGTTTCATCAATCCTAATATGTTTCTTTATTGTAAAAGTATCTTTTATTGATATAGATATAATTGTCATCTTAGAGACTTACTGCTGAATAATTTCACCCTTTCTAGCTTGTTTTGAGCTCTAACTGGCGGGTTCAACTCAGCTCTTCAGGCTTAAACTCTTTCTCCAAGCTGACTGATTCAATATGGCTTTTCTCAACATCTCACTGAATCGTTCTGCTTGGCCTCAAACTAACTCTGGCAATTTGTTCTAATCTTTTAGATCCTGATCCTTCTTCTCCTCTAGCTTCCACTACCACTGCTTACTTGCACTGCAAAAGCTGCACAAACTGAACAGAACTCACAAACAGATTCAAGTGCGCCGCATACTCTGAACTGCCCCAAATTGCACTGACTGAAAACTGAATGAACTGATTCTACTCTCTGTGCTACTCTTAAGTAGCTTCTCTTTTCTCTCTATTCTCACAAGAGTTGGGTATGCCCTTTCTGATTCATTCTGTCAAATCTTTCTCTGATTTATCACATTATCTACACCTCAATTAGAAGTCACTTTCAAACATGGCTGCTTTCTTATGCAAATTAACTTTACCTTCATTGTTTGGGATTAAAGGTATGAACTAAGGACATGTCTGTATTCCAGACAGAGGGAGTAAATGTGTGTGCTATGGTCAAATCTGTATTGCAGCCAGATCACACAGACCTAGAAGGTCTTTGCATGTGATCTCTTGCCATAGTAGCCATGCTGCTAGGATTAAGATTCCTCTGTACTTTATTTATATAAAAGAAGTGTGTAATCAGTGTTAGTTTCTTACTGTCATCTCACTTTCATTAGCTTCCCTGTATTGAATAATTTTTGTATATATGTCCAAAACAGGTGATGGAGTAGTCCATGCCCACCAGTTCTTCTGTGATTTTTGTCTCACATTTTATTGAAACAAAGGATACCATTTGTACAGGGAGTGGTGTTCAGGGCCTCCTCATTACCCAGCTTGAACTTATAATACTTGTTGATTGCCAAAATGTGCAAAAGGTATATTAAACTGACCACAGAAGAATGCCCTCCTCTACCTGGTATAAAGGCTTACTTTAAAGGCAGGCAACTCCCCTAAATTCTCTAAAATGTATTCAGCATTAAACTTAATTAGATTAAACTCAAGAGTTATATCATTGGGTAATGGTTTCCCCAGCACCTTGCAGAGAGTCATTTCCTTTGGACTATGTCATTTGATAAAATGCAGAAAGCATTACTAAAAACTGGATGATGAAAATCATGGCTATGGCCATGATGATGGTAACAATGAGCATGAATTTTTTATGTTACGCAGAATTACTTTTAGAAGGATTTTTGAGAGGGCAAACAAATAAATTATGCTTTTACAGTAGCAGAAAGTCACTTCCTTAAGCATTTGGTTTGTTTTTATTGTAGCAAATTTTTATTCAGCTTTAAAGTAGATGCCAGGTTATCACCTCTGCAGTGAATTAGAAACATTTATAGATTAATTTCCACAGCCTCAATTAAAGTCAGAGATGTTGCAAAAAGTCTCAACAACATGGCTTCCTAAACAAGACCTGAAGAAAGAGGATATCAATGGGTAAGCAATATGTAAGGGGAAAGCTCATGGGGCTTCAACCCTAAACAAAGAACCAAGGATAACTAAGGAATGCTGAGTGCTGTAGAAAGGGTCTTCCTTAAGGAAGAGCTACCAATTGGTATATATGTGTGTGTGTGTGTGTGTGTGTGTGTGTGTGTGTGTGTGTGTGTGTGTATATATATTGAATAATATATATTGAACAATATATATTGAAATATATATATATATATATATTGAACATGAAAGCAAAATGATGCAAGGACTAGAGAAAGGAAATGGAGTAAATAATATAATTTTAGTTTCAAAATTAATGATTAATTAACAAAAATGTAGTCACTCTTTGGTGTTTAGACATAAACTTTATTTGTATAACTACCCAGTTCACCTGGGTTGATTTTCTGGATGGAAAATAGAATTGGATAAGTATGATATCCTCATTCCTCATCTAGAGTGCTTATATAAGAACCCCACTAGCCATCTGAATTTCAGCTCAATAGGTACATATTGAGGATTAATTTGCCAGGTTCTGTGTTAAAAATCTGAAGTTGTCTTTGCTACATTTAATGACATTCTTAATTTTACATTTTTCTTTTTTTCCTGTTATTGTTTACATTTCCCTCTGCTATATTATCCTTTAATCCTGGAGATAGATAGATATATATATATATATATATATATATATATATATATATATATATATATATTTGTTAACCTAGAATCAAATTTACACACTGTGAAACAGCTAATAAATCCCTATTAGGGTTATAAAAGGCAAGTGTCCAACTGGTATATATGCTATCAAATTCTCATATAAAGTTGAATGGTCCTTGATATTAATGACTTGGCCAACGTGTGACCCAGGACCTAAGGATATTTTATGAAAAAGAGATTTGAAGTTGTTTTGTTAAAGATAATTCACCTACTCTTGAATGACCCAAGGATATCTATCAGTGCTCTGTATGCTGGCTTTGTCAATAGTCTCTCTCTGTCTCTCTCTCTGTCTCTGTCTCTCTCTCTGTCTCTCATTTCACCTCCAAGAGCACTCTTTGAAAGCTTATCTCCAGTGCCTACCTCACTTGTGCTCACCCCATATGCTAATTTTGCATGTCTTTGAGGCTAGGGTGTTAAGGGAAATTTCCTTTTTGCTTTGGGCTGCTGGAGTTTGGGAAAGTGGGACATAAAGCCCTGTGAAGAGATTTCTTTCTTTCCTTTTTTTTTTTTTTGGTCAAGCAATAGAGAGTATTACAATGATTTACAGAGACATGTTGAAAGTAAATTATGTTGTAAATGCCTGTCCCTTGGGCCAGCTAAGAATCACAGGGAAAAAAAATGCAAAAAGTTTGAAATTCCCAACAGTGAAGGTTGACGAGAAAATATGGTTTTGTTTTTCTATGAGTATAAGTAACTTTTATGTTGTGTTTTCCCATGAGAAATTATAAACTTTCAAAGGAATTTTAGTCTCTTGCATGCACATATAAGAGCAATTTATCTGGGACTGTCCCAGTGAAAACAATCCTTAGACTTAAAGTTGTTAGAACTAGGGCTGAGTCTCTTCAAAAACCACTATTTCTTATTTGTCCTTGGTGTCTCATCTTGTCAAAACATTTACTCAGTCTTTGAAGTGCTGCAAGTCAGAAACATGTTGATAACATGAAAATGCATTTGTGTCGCCCATGTGGCTGCAATTTTTGAGGATACTCATCACTTACTTAATGACTAGTGAAAACTTTGCAGTAGCTATGGTTACGCAGAAGGACATGGCTTCCAATAAGTACAACTTGTCAATGTAAAATAAAAACTTCTAAGTGTCACCAGTGGATCTTAGCCTCTTTGGAACTTCTCAAAGACTCCCACAAGACCCTCCATCAAAATGTTCCTTCCCTCTTCTGACTCACCTAGAGAGACAAGCTGATAGATACTCTATAGGGAGGTGGATGTTTTAAATAGTTCAATTCTATTTTGTGAATACAAGACAATTTTGTTCCCCAGTTATTAAGATCTATATTTACTTCAGGCTCACATTCCTGTTGTGGATCTTTCATAGGACTTCATATATTTTTATGACCTAAACCAAATAATCAGTACAAGTCTCAAACTACTCAGCTTCCTTCTCAACTAACACTCAATTTCTACGCTGTGCTGTTTACTGTTGGCTCATTTTGATCTGGACATTCTTAGTATCACTCTGTGTGTTCCCATCCCCAAAGCTCTCCTTGACAAAGGTTCAAGTTGACTTCAGTGTTTATAAATCCTCCTCATCAAAAAACAAAATAGCCTATCTATCCCAAAGCAGGAAAATTTTTCCAACCTATGTTGTACCAGTGACAATGAGGATGCATGGTGATTCACCACTCCCTGCCTGTCATTTCAGTATTTGCATCAAAACTCCAGTGTACACAAGCAGGGTAAACACCCTGAGTCTCCAGCCTTTCTGATAAAGCATTCCGTTCTTAGGGTATTCATCGCTTTCGCATCACATATATATTTTCTAAATTTTCTACAAAACGACCATAAAAACGTTAGGAAAGCTATAAATGTCATAAAGTACATGTGTTTTCCATTGATTTAAAGTAGCTGTTTATCATTTATTCCATATACAGCTTCTGTGATGAACAAAATGAGACATAAGGCAGCATCACCCTCATTTGCTAATGCTCAGCTGAATAGGCAGAGACCCTGCCGCCATGCATTGTGTCTGCTCCCACCCCTTCATTTACTCTGCCTGTGATAGACATATCCTCATTTATGGATTAACAAGTACGGAGATCATGTCACTTCCTGACATAAATGATAATATACTTTTGCTCTGAAAGATATATTTAGACAGAAAAAAATCCCTATGAAAAGGATCAAATTGAGTTGTTGGCTAAATAGAGCCACGTGGTTGGCTAAATAGAGCCACGTGGTATACCACTGGGGGTGCTTCATGGCGTGAGAATACTTAAAGCAAATACTTTATTCATGGAGGGGGAGGGGCTGTAATTCCAGTTATACAACTTAGATTTTTTTTCCAAAATGATCAGTTTGTATGGAATTAGATCACAATTATTAAAGGGGAAAAGATAAAGGGAATCATCAAGAAAAGTCCATAAACACCCTTAGTTTTCTCACTGCTGTCCTACAAACGAGGAACTAATTTTAAATGTTAAATTTCTTAATGTTTAAACCCAATTAATGAAAATAGAGCAAATATAGTCCCATAGTTGAATATGATTATCTATAAAGGATTTATCAGGTATTGTTCTTGCTATTTGACAATTTTATTCAAGTACATAATGCATTCTCATTGCTTACCTGTCCCCTCACCGGCCTGTTGTTGCTCCTCAGTCAATACCAATCTCTGTTCCCAGGTTGGTTTTTTTGACCTGTTAATTTAACCAGGGCAATTTTATGACCATTGGATTTGAATAATCCATTGGAGTCTGATGGAGTCCTCAGTGGATGATATACAACAAAATGTACTTGTTATACTTTTGATATAATTGATTGTTAGCAAATAATTCAGCGGTGAGGGATGAGGCCCCACAAGTTCTTCCTTCATCCTGGCTTGAATGTTGACAGGACCATTATCATACAGATGATCCAATGTAGACATCCATCGCTGTTGTGAATGTGTCTTGTTCAGAAAATGTTAATTCATGGCTCCTCCTATCTTAAAGCTCTCACAATCCTTCTATTGTTATCTTCAATGTTTTCTGAGCCTTAGAGAGGATGATATAAATGGCTTGTCCAGGAGTAAGCATTCATCTGCATTTATTCACAATACTTTGTGTATCCATAAAAGTCTGCGTTCACCTCAGTTCCCTAGAAAGAGAGGCTTCCTGGTTAAGACTGAGAATAATGTTTATCCATGTATATAAACATAAATATTAAGAGGACAAAGCTTGGCCTTGCCAATCTTGCTAAACAACAGTATTTACTTTTCCATGAGAGCCTAAATTCTCTCTGGATATTTTTTGTTTTTGTTTTTGTTTTTTGTTTTTTGTTTTTTTTGGTTTTTTTCTTTTGTTGCTATTATTAGGGGTTTTGTTGTTTGTTTAAAACAAACAAACAAAATCAAACAAACAAACAAGCAGGTTTCTAGTGGCAGGCATAGATTCAGTCCTGCAGAGCAAGCCTCAGATGTAATCAGAGAACGTTGGTAACCTCCATAAGAGAAGTGCCACTATTGCACAAGAGGGCAAATCTTAAACTTGGCATGCTGATCTTGAAGTCTGTAGGGTTTAGTGGTGCCTCCTTTTCTCCTCCAGAAGCTTACAGAGCACCTTTGAGGATTGTGAAAGGATTATGGTATTGGGTGTGGCAGAGCCTTCCACTAATGAATAAAGATTTCAAAGGACCAATCACTGCACTAGTAGGTGGAACTTGCGTGTCAGGAATAGAAAGAGGGGAAACAGAAGGGAACTTCTGGTTTTGTTCTGTTTTGTTTTGGTTTTTGGTTTTTGTTTTTTGTTTTTTGTTTTTGTTTGTTTTGTTTTGTTTTTACAGGAGAGAGCATGGAAGCTGACAATGTAAGTAGCTGGAGGCTGTCTGCTTAAGTGGCAGATCTGCCAGAATCGGCCGCTGGAAGATTTATAACATAGAATACCTTACAAAATTAGGATGCTAGATTCTGAGTCCGGCGATTGTGTTACCTGTTGAAAGTCAAGTCAGATTGTGTGGTGTTTTCCTCCTCGAGGCAAATCTACCGGATTCCAGAGAAAGACACTGTGGCAAAGCACGGTGGGCAAGAGTACACCCAGTCAGCCTTGGAAATTTGGGAGGGTTGATCTGGTTTGGTGGGGAGGAGAGAACTATTTCAGAGCTCCAGAGAGGCAGAGCCAGAGTAGGTGTAACAGGACCAGGCCAAAAGGAAAGAATGCATAGCTACTGGCTGGAGACAGACCAAGGTCACTGGCCAGGCCAGCATGGGATGATTTTTATATTTCATGCAACAATTGGGTAAGAAACTCCAGCACAATTTTATTTTTTTCTCTCTACATAGTACCCTCCAAGATGGGTGACATTTAGCAATGGGGACAGATAGTCTAGCTTGGGTATGTAACTAAAAGTAATAGTAAGAGCATATTTTTTTTCAGGGAGGGGACTCTTTTCTCAGTTAACCAATAATTTACAAGAAGGTAGTCCACACCTAGCATTAGAATGTGTTTGTTTGTTTGTTTGTTTAATAACTCACAGCATTTTGAAACAGAAATTTTAGTTATTTTACCAGTTCATATATGGTATGTCCCCCCTGAACTCTTTATTTTAATTAACTCTACCCAATTCCTTTGTCTCTCCTACCCTCATACCTTTTCTGATTAAACTTTTCCACCTCTAATAATACAACTCTCTATGTTCAAATTCCCTACATTCTACTGTCCCCTTTCCCATATAGCAACTTGCATGGCTGAGAGGTGGACATACTGGGGAATTAGAGAATAAAGAAATCACAGACATACACTTGGAAAAGGTGATATTGGGTGGACTATGTCCTCTGATGGAGACACCATAGAAGCAGCCTGGAAACTCAGTATGTTTATTATATATAGCTCTATGAACTAGAAAACAATTCACTAATATCAGTATGAGGTCTGAAGAGTCAGGTTGCAGACATTTAGGAGGAAGAAGGTACATTTGATATTTTCTGTACATATTGGTTTTAGTTAAAGGTCGCATCAGTATCTGTACTCTGATCAGGAGAAGGTTTTGCCATTCCTGTGAGCTTAGCCTTGAGAAGGCCTTGCCATCCCCATGTGTCTGAGTCATGAGAGTCCTTGACAGCTATGCTCATGTCATAGTATACATTCTCTCAAGTTTTCATCCACTCCCACACCTTGCCCTTAAGGTATCCTTTTGCTAAAGACCTTTCTTCTCCATTCTTGGTTTCTGTAGGTTACCATTTTTATAGTAAATGACACAAAGATACTGAAATGACAGAAAGAGGGGTAAGTGAAAGAATGACATGTATTCTTTGCATATGGTCATGGCACTGAAATTAAAAACTAACATGCACACACATGTGGCCAAAGACACATATACACATAAGAAGAAAGAGAGAAAGGATGAGAGAGACGAAGAAGGAGAGGAAGAAGGGGAGATTTGGAGAGAGAGAAAGAGAGGAGAGAGAGAGAGAGAGAGGGAGAGGCGTTGGTGGTGGGGAGAACAAAATCTTTGACTCTCTCTAGAGATGACATTGTCTTTTAGGATAATGAGGTAACTAACAACTAGGGATTTTGAGATAGTTTCAGAAAAAAAAAATCTAAAAAATCAGCTATATGATTAGGGAGTTGAAACTTTGGCCTGCCTAAAGAGAAAATTTGGCAAAGAATCTGGAATCTGAGTGCAGTCAGATAATGATAATGTTGTAAATCATGTCTCCTTAATGAAATTCCAACAAAATTATGAACTGCAAGGCTCAATGTAGTTCCCTGGTTGGCAAATGTGTTGATGTAGAGGTCACATATCTAGATTCTGCTGGGGAAGGTATGGATGGGCCTTGGTGAGAGTGGCCCAATATAAACCTTGCAGTTTGCCTCTACTTTTGTTCAGTACTGTTTTCTAGCATTTACAACAAAACTGCAATTATAACTAAAATGTTTCATTGTGCTCAGTAATTTCTACCGCATATAAAATCTGAGGAGATAATAAAGATCCCTGAGTGAGAAAAGGTCATATAAGACTGTGTTCCAGTCTACATGTTTCTTTTTCTTAACCTTTTCTCTCTTTTCTTTTGCCTTGAGACACATCTCACATAGCCCAGGCTGACTCTGAACATAGATGATGATGAACACCCATTTAACTTGGTTGTTCATTCCCTCACTTTGTGTGTCTTTTGTTTACTGTTCATAACAAGTATTTGTTTCTATATCCCTCCATACCAGACAGAAAGATGGAAGTCTCAAGCAGTTTCATTACAGTCTGTTTTTTATTAATCAGTTATTTTATTTATTTATATTTCTAATGTCTCCTAATATTTGGAGCAGAGTCTGTCTCTGACTCACTTGCTTGTTTTTGAGACGCTGTTTATCCTACTGGGTTGCCTTGTTCAATTTCAGTATGAGAGGAGGTGTCTAGTCTTTATGCAACTTGAGATCCCATGTTAATTTAAATCCATGGGAGACCTGACCTTTTCTGTAGAGAAACAGAGGAGGAGTGTATGAGGAGGGCAGGAGCAGGAAGAGATTTGAAGGAGAGAAGAGAGGTCCAGATGTAATATATGAGAGAAGACTAAATAATAAATACAATTAGATTTGCTTTGTGTTGGCCATCTGCTACTGGGCATGAGATAAGTGTGGTTAGTATGGAAAATCAAAGAAAATCTATTCATATATAAATTAATATATTCTGTTCATATATTATCTATATTCATATATATAACAGTCACCACAATCACTTCATCAACTACTTTTTGATAGAATAAAATTAGTATTATTACAGTGAGCTTTATTGATTCTTTTGCCATAGTTGAAACATACAAGACAGATCAAATGTTATGTAATACCCAACTATAAAAATTCCTACAATTTTAGGATATGTGTGACTAGTTTAACTACATGCCACTATTACAATGTATTTCTGTAAAGAATATCTTTTCAATTTGTGTTTTCCTGTGAAATGAGTAGCTTACTCCCTCAGCATTACTGTAATTTTTATTTTTATAAATTATCTAAAATCTTAGTCTTGAACTTTCACAATATACAGATTGTCCTTTTCATTTTTAATTTCATTTTATATATTTCTAGTCGACAAGGTTATAATCCTAAAGTTTGTTTCCTCAAGCTCTTTGTTCTACAAATGAGAAAATATATGCATACTGTTAATTATAGAAGAAATTCTGCTCACTAACCTTTCCCCACAATGTCATTTGCATTCTTGTAAAATAATACAAACCACTGATAACACCAAAATGAATATTTCAGTCATCACTCCGATTTAAAGTTTACATTAGATATGACAGTATTCATATTCTAACTCTGATGAGCATGTAGTACTGCCTTAAGAAACTTGGAGATGGATATCCACTCTTATCACAGCACCAAACACAGAACTCTAATGTAATCCAGTTGCTCTTTTACAACCTAGGATCTGTGAACTCATTTTGATATGTGGTGGTGAGCCAGAAGAAGCAGTTATACTGTCATAGAGAGAATGAAATCAAACTAGAAAGTCTCCAGTGGTTTCACATGTGCCTCCAAATCTGTTAACGATTTTGAGTCATTATTATATTTAGAGTTCCCTGATATTATAATTTCTATTTCTCATAAATTGCACAAGAACATTTTTCTCATTACACATCCAGACAGATTACCAGAAAGCTTATAGAGTATCATATTTAAATAATGTACTCTTCAGGTTTGTGCATTCTCTGTGGTCAACTCAAAACACCAGAGCATTCATACCTAAGATGGAATTAATGCATTACTGTTACAGTGATTTACAATCTGTGCCCCCATTAATTCCACAAAGAGAAAACATAAATGCCAAGCTGAAATGCCCCAAATGAGGAAAGAGCCCATTCCCCACTTCAGTGTGATTTGTGATATTTTCTAACTAAACCAATGTTAGCAATGGTATTACACTCAAATAGACATTCCCTACTGGAGTGATGTCAATTGGCAGGGACTGGTGTAGTATCAGAGAAAGTATAACATTTGCAGCGTAATTGAACAAGGTTGTTTGCAAAGAGGAGAAGCAGCATTTCTCTGCAGAGTAAATTGTGAGATGAGGTAGGCCCAAGTCATCATCCTGGGTACAGAAGAGAACCTAGAAATGTCATAAAACTCTCTTTGATCTGTTTGTCATGAGTTATATGGTTATATGGAAAATTAACATATTTAATTAACTGTCTGACCAAAGCAGCTGTTACCTTATATAAAACCTTTAACATTGATGCCTGGCTTATCCCGCTAGGTGTTTGAATGTGCCAGTGGCATTAGACTGATGGTATTTTTATATTGCAAGGCACAGCATGATTCCTCCTGCAATCAGCTCAAGTGAAGATCTTCTTTAACTTCTTAGTGAGAATAATGATGCTCCGACTGAAACTGCTTAACAGCACACCATTTCAGGCCAGCTAACAGGAATCTTCAAGCACAACCAAATAGGTTAAGCATCCCAATCACTCCAAGATTCTCAAAGAACCCCTGCTACCTAGGAGGAAGAAGGTCCAGCCATGTCTCACTCTTCTTCGCCACACATTGCTCTCTTTACAGTTTATTCCTCATACTTTTGAAAGACGATGATTTGCTTTCTATTTTTTTTTTCAGAAAAATATTCTCAGGCTGCAAAATTTCCAAACGGAAAGAAATGTTTTCAAGTCAAACTTCCTATTAGTTTGCTAAGTTGAGGGTCCAAAGCTATTGTAAAAATCTTATAAAATAGATTTAATGCATCTAATTTCATGTAGTTCAAGGATTTGGTTTAAGGAATTTCTTCGAGCAGTAAGTAGTAGGTAGTAGGTAGCTTTTCTGACCATTGGAAAAAAATGCTTCCTTTACTTGGTTTGTTATTTCACCCATTTGTGAAAGAGTAAGGATCAAGCATTTTCTATTTTGGAAAGCTAGAGCTCTGAAGTGCTGAGTTTATCTCTAACTAAGATGGAAACCAGAATGTTCAATACCTTTCTCGGGGGGTAATGTGGCCACACTGGTTATCTTGATTGCCTGTGCTGCCCTTTTCTGAGGGAATTTGCTTTGCATTGAATGTGTCTTCCTCATCATACCTTTGCTACTGGATACATTTAATATTTCCTTTGTGACATTTCTGAAATTCTTGGAAACTCTTGCAAGGTCTGCAGTTCTGGCTGGTACCATATGCAACTTACAAACACTTTGCCAGTTCAGCAACTGAGAGGCTCAAAACCTTCATTAGACAGCAAGGCCTCCTCAACATCTATGGGAAAATGTTAGCAAGTGAGGACTTTGCTTCAGCACTGGAATTATTGTATTCTAAGCTGCAAATACTAAAATGTGCGATGATTACATGTACTAATTCATTTTATTTGATTGCAGATAACGTCTGTGAATTCAAAACTGACAAAATACAGATATATGAATGACATTTACTTCATTTTTCTTCATTTTTGATGAGCATATCCTACATTATACATGCATTTGATCATACAAATACATACACATACACACACACACACACACATATATCACATAGAAAATTAAAACCTTCCAATATTAAAGAAAGACAAAATGCTGAATGAGTAGTTTATCTTTTAGACAACTCATTGTAAAATATGTAGAAATATACACAATATGTACATCGATACACATAGATAATCAGATATGTATTATAGATTCTATTTGTGATTTGAAAACATAGTAAAAAACTGTTCTTTTAAAATGCATTACTAGGATGGCAAGATGTCTCAAAAGGTTATCCAATCATAACCTCCAGAAATTACACAGGGAAGGATAAGAACCAACTTCCACAAAATTTCCTCTGATCTTCATACACATGTAGTGACACACAAGTACCTCCATATATACACACACGTATACAAAATAAATAAGTTCATAACATTCAAATTATATTACTAAAACTTTTGGGGGGACCCAAATTTTGTTACACTGCAAATTGTAGAGCACTTCCAAGCCTATGTGATTTCCACGCTCAATTATAAGTAGAAATGAGATCTTCAGGTCACTAAAATTCCACTAGTCTGAAATATATAAGCTTTGTTTACTACAACCATGATGTTTCTGACTGCTACATTTAGACAAAATTAATCAGCTTCATATCTGTTATTCACTAAGTTTGCAACCATTTTGCTGCACACTGGAAAGAAAGTCAGGAAGGGCTACATGAAATGCCTCTCTCATGGTACTAATGGAGCAGATGTGCAGATCCAATACTGGGGAGCTGGGGATTTGCTGGAAAGAGAAGTTTGATGAATATCAGCATGCCAGCACTTGCTTTAATTCCATGGATTTAATGTCTAGCATTGAAATACAGAAAAGTAAATTACTGGTGCCAGATGTCCAGAATCCTAGTAATGAAGAAGGAAAGACAAAGAGTTCACGAGTTCAAGAACAGCCTGATGTACTAAGGAAGAATTTGTACAAACGCAATACTATATTGTTAATAACATTAGAATTAATGAGTTAAATCAGGTATTCAGTTAAGGGGTGTGTACACCTCCTTTTCTGTTTATTTCATGCTGTGAGTCTGCCAGTAATCTTATCAGTTTGGACAGGCCAAATATGATGAGAGAGATTAATTTCCAAAGTAAATTGTCACTCATAAGTGTCAGAGAAGTTCGTGTGTATGTATGAAGATCTTCTCATCTGCACGTGTTATGTGCTTTCTTACTTAAAAGTCTTAAGTCTGATCAGCTGGGACATTCTTTTGGCAGCTGGCAGTTGCGATCTTTTTCTGAGTCTGAATTTTGCTCGGGCCAGGGATATGCTTTAATATGTCCGCATACATACCAACTTTGTTTTTGTTAATTGCATTTTATTTTATTATTTTCAAAAACAATTACATTTTGGTGGTTCCCAGTCTTCTGAACTGCCTTTGAAGGTCTCCTTTCTGCCATCTTGTTAGTCTTCATCCTGAAATGCCTCACTCTCCTCTTTCCTTAGGCCTGTCTCTCTGCTTCCTGTTGCCATGCACTGTTGTAAGCTGTACTGAATATTCTGAGGATTTAGACATGCTTTAAGTGGGATAAGAATTCCTACTAGAATTTTCATTACCACTTTGCTGCATTTTCCCACCCTTGCACTCCCTCAGAAGTATGACTCTTCTCTTGTCCAGCCATGGACGTAGAACAAATAGGTACAAATACAATTACTTAGGTCATAATGTGATTGCTCTGATTGTCCATCCATCTTTCTATTTTAATATTCTAAACTGTTTTTGTCCTAAAAATTATCTGTCTGTCTAAATTATTTAGAGACCCCAACCAAGTTTTCTATTTTCTCAGAAAAGTGGGTAATACCTGAAATAAATTAGAACAGTGGAAATCCCTTCTGCTGTATTTGCCTCAAGTTATAGAGTCTCATACTAGAAGTATATGTCACACTAACAATATGCAGCCAAGGTTTCATTTCTGTTTGCTTGTTTCTAAGTTGTTGTTTTACAATTTTTGGATAATGTATATATTTTTATGTGATAATTTATCATCTACAGGTAATCTGAGTAAAAATATTCTATATTTTCTACCATCCCTATCCATTATGAAGAAAATAATTAAAGTCACAAATATTAAAGTAGTACCTCTAAGAAACTTACTTGTAGTAGAAACTTACTGTGGTCATGATACATGAACTAACTTTGCTCGTACTATAGCTTGTGATGTCTTTCCGTCAGCTCTTGCCCAGAGATGGGTATCAGCCATACATCACATACACACACATACACATACACATACACATACACATACACATACACATACACATACATATACATCATTATACCATTATCCAGACACAGCAGGTTGAATTTATTTATTCATTTCTTTACATATATTTAGTTATATAAAATAATAATTAAATTAAAATATAAATATAAAATCCATGAATTTAAAAGGGGTAGAGTGAAACATGTGTTGGGTTGGAGGGAGGAAGTGGGGATCATGTAATTACATTTTAATTAAAAATAAGAGAAAAAATTAAAACAAGAAAAATGCATTCACCCTCCTTAACTATCAGATAATGCAAATTAAAACTGCCTTAACATTCTATCTTACCTTAGTCAAAATGACTCAATATGAAAAAACAAACATTTGGGAAACATGTAGTAAAAGGGGAATTCTGAAACACTGTTAGTAGGAGTGTAAACAGTTGCAACCAATATGGAAATCAGTGTGGTAGTTCGTTTAAAATTAGACATAGATTTATTAGAAACAGACACTACTAAACCACTCTTGGAGGTATATACCCAAAGATTCTGCTTTAGAGTCCATGTTCGTTGTTCTATTTATAATATGTAGGACATAAAAATAGTCTAGATACCCATCAAGTGATGAATTAATAATAAACCTGTGGCGTGTGCACATGTGAATTTTAATCAGCTATGAAAAGTGAATTTATGAAATTTGCATATAAATGGGTAGAACTGGAGAATTTAGCAAGTGAGGTAACCCTGACTCACAAAGGAGACTAATATTGCATGTTTTCAAGCATATGTAGATCTTAGTGACAATGTTCTATATTTCAGTGTTTATATTGGACTACCTATAGAACACAGAAAAATAGAAAGAGCATTTGTAGTGGAGGCAGAAGATAGATCTTAAGGGACAAGGGATAGTAGCAAACACAGATAATACTAAGAGAAATAAAGAATAATGAGAATGGTGTTGGGATATTACAACAGAGGAAGGGATTAAAGAGGAATAATTTAATGTTAAGGGTATTTCCAAAACTATATGGAGACCTACATATTAAATAAATTTTACCCTACATATTAGATTATACTCCTGCCAGAATCCATAGTTGGCCAAAGGAAAATCTCATTGCCAGGTATGGATAACTTCTATCTCTAACTTTGTAATATCTCTTTTACTTATTTCTATTTTAAAAGTTTGTTTCTTGGAAAATGTCATGTTTCGCATGTGCATAGTTTTGATGCTCAATGAACTTCTAAGATCCATAGAGTCCTGTTATGTTTTGTTTTGCTTTTATTTGATTTGTTTTATTTTGTTTTACCATATTTGAGAGATGTTTGGACCATTTGGGTTCAAATATATTCTGTCTAATATTCCTCTTCAGAAATTCTTAATTATATATAAATAAAACTATTTTCAAATGCCACAAGGTCCCTAAAGATTTGGTTACTTATTTAAATATTATCCCCTCCTTGCTTTTTTGTATTCATTTTAATGTTTCAATTGTATCTTTTAGTTTGCTGAGGTTTTATACCTTATGTGAATTTCATTCTATCCTTTTGTCTGACATCTTACATGTTGAACTTTTCATCTGAAAGTCTAGTTTGGAATATTTACATATTTTTTTCTAATTAGATCTCTTAAGCATCTGAATATATCAGTTTTAATGTTTTCACTAGTGTTCTAAGTATATATTTTCATGGTCAGCTTCAATTGATTGTCATCAAAGATTTTATATAGCATATTCTTTATATGTTAACTTTAATTTCATGGTTTTACTTAATATGTGTAATTTTGAATGCTATATATTTATTATAATACTACACATAATTTCAAGATATATTCTAGGAGAAGTGTATGATTTGAAATATTTTTTTAGGTTTCTTAGGCAAAATCAAATAAATATTTAGTATACATCTAATCATGCCCCAATACTGAGACAAGATTTTGATAAGACCTGGCACTGTGTTTAAAAAAATATGATTTTTTTAAATTAAATTAAAAAAATTCATGACATACTAGTTAAAGAGCACTAAGCAGCAAGTGTTATACATGACCATCCACAGTCAGCCAGGCTGACTAGGATTGTACATATGAGTAAACACAAGACTTACAGGTAAGTATTGAAGAAAGGCATGCCAAAAGTAGGCTCAGGTGTGAAAACGAATAGTTTACATTCATGGTCTTCTGTAGCTAATAATTTCTTCTTTATATTGAACTTAGAAGTGTTTTCCTTTATTTTTTCTCTTTAAATTTGGTTAAATTAAATGATTTTCCCCCACATTTTTTTAATTCCACCCTTCTATTATGTTGGTGTGTATATACTCTTTTAATTTTAGAAGTATGCATAATTCAAATATGAAATATTTTAATAGATTTTTAGAAAAAACAAGTCATGAAAAAATGTGAGAAATACAATCTTTTAAAACTGAAAAAAAACTAGTCAGACTTAAAGGATTTTGCACACTTTACATACTGGCATGGAGCATATGAAAATCATGTAACAAAATCTTTTCTTCAAAAAGAATAGAGAATTGTACAATTGTACATATGTGCATGTTCTGTTTTGAACATAAGCTGGGACACTTTTCACATTTGCTTATTTAGGTCACAGTAATTTTGCAAATAGGTAAATAATGCCTCCACCACAACACTACTAGGCCATAAAATTCCAACTTTTCTTTTAAGAAAAAAAAATCAACAAACATAAAATCCTGGGATAAAACCCACAATATGAAAGTTACTGCCTTAATGAAATATTAAAATTGCATCAGGAATACTCTTCTGGCATTAAAAATAAACAATAACATTTCTCCCTAGTTATGGCTCACTTTGATTCTTTAAAAATTAATTATTACCTCTTTAAATATTTGATTAAATTAGATTTCAGTGGGCTATGGCTACCCACAAAACACATGCTATTGTGTATAAATTCTCATCACAATTCTGATATATTTTGTCATGTTATTATTTAATTCTATGATGAACTCCTTGAATTTTACCTCAGTCATATTAAAAATGAACACGACCAAAGCTATTATTTTCAGTATAAATATTGTATCCTATAAAGAAGTATCATAAAAGATGAAGTATTACAGGAATGCCTGGTACCTCCCTATCATATATTGTCTGAGGTTCTCTGTCATTAGCAATTGAACTTTCAAAAATTTTCCCCTCCCAGGACTCATGCAGCTCAGCTGTCTATAATATACATGATTTTGACTGCCAAGTCAAACATTTCTGGCACCTATGTTCACAATAGTAATAAAATCACATTTTCAAGGAAAATGAGGATGTTTAATTGTGTTCAGTCTTCCTATACTTGTGGACATTGTCTAGTACATCCTACATTTAAACTGTTACATGTAGCTATAAACTTATCATTGTTAGTACAAGGAATGAACATCTTAAGTCATCATTACTTTCCAGAGAACTATCTTAGTAAAACTCATAATTGACTTAAATTTTCATAACTGTGTATGTTACCATCCAATAAGCTTCAGCATTTATACTTAAAAGGAGGAAAAGCTAATCTAGTTGATATACAAAAATCTTAGAAAAAAAGGAAAAACATATAGATGTGATTGGAAAACAAACACTTGTGGGCCTTTTACTTATGCAATATCTTATTAAATCCATTTTCCCATAAGTCAAAACTTTATAATTCAATGACAAATGACTATTTCTTCAACTTAAACCAGTATCACTTTTACCACATATGTTCCCAACTCTTCTTTCTAAATTCACTTTCCACTTTAACATTCAACTTTACCAATAGTCTCAAATTCCTAGACATGTAAATGGTGAATTTGTGCCATGTCTGAATTATCTAGGACCCTCCATGTTAATTCTGTTTTCTTGAATGTTGTCTGTATCCAACCTCACTATGAGAAAGATCTTTGCAGTGGTGAGGCAAGAGCAGAAGCCATGTTACTGATCTTACCATTCTGGCCATAATTTTTGAATAAGTTCTCAACTTAAAATGCAACAAACTCAAAAAAAAATTACTTGATCATCTCATTAGATGCTGAAAAAGCCTTTGACAAAATACAACATCCCTTTGTGTTAAAAGGATTGGAAAGATCAGGAAATCAAGGTCCATACCTAAACATAATAAAAGCAATATACAGCAAACCAATAACCAACATCCACATAAATGAAGAGAAACTTGAAGCAAGCCCACTACAATCAGGGACAAGACAATGGTGCCAACTCTCCCCATATCTATTTAATATAGTACTTGAAGTTCTAGCCAGAGCAATTAGGCAACAAAAAGAGATAAAAAGGATAAAAATTGGAAAGGAGGGAGTCAAGACATCACTATTTGTAGATGATATGATAGTATACATAAGCAACCCAAAAATATCCAGAGAACTCCTACACCTGATAAACAACTTCAGCAAAGTGGCTGGATATAAAATTAACTCAAAGAAATCAATAGTCTTCCTTTACTCAAAGGATAAAGAAGCTAAGAAAGAAATTAGGGGAACAACACCCTTCACAATAATATAAAATAACTTATTGTGACTCTAACCAATCAAGTGAAAGATTTGTATGACAAGAACTTCAAGTCTCTGAAGAAAGAAATCAAAGAAGACCTCAGAAGATGGAAAGATCTCCCATGCTCATGGCTTGGCAGGATTAATATAGTAAAAATGGCCATCTTGCCAAAAGCAATCTACAGATTCAATGCAATCTCAATCAAAATACCAACTCAATTCTTCACAGAGATAGAAAGAACATTTCTCAAATTGATGTGGAGTAACAAACAAACAAACAACAAAAAAGAAACAGGATAGTGAAAACTATTCTCAAGAATAAGAGAACATCTAGAGGAACAAACATCTCTGACCTCAATCTGTTCTACAGAGCAATAGTGCTAAGATTTAAAAAAAAAAAAAAAAAGAACATGAAAGACATGATATTGGTACAGAGACAAGCTGGTAGATCAATGGAATAGTATTGAAGGTGAAGAAATGAACCCACATACCTATGGTCACTTGATCTTTGACAATGAAGTCAAAACCATTAAATGGAAAAATGTGCAGCGATTTTAACAAATGGTGCTGGTTCAAGAGGTAATCAGGAAGTAGAAGAATGCAAATCAATCCATTCTTATCTCCTTATACAAAGCTCAAGTCCAGGTGGATCAAGGACCTCCATATAAAACCAGATACACTGAAACTAATAGAAAAGAAAGTGGGGAAGAGCCTTGAGCACATAGGCACAGGAGGAAATTTCTTGAACAGAACACCAATGACTTATGGTCTAAAATCAAGAACTGACAAATATTTCCACTCTCAGCTGGTCACTGTAATTACATGTTAGACTTTCAAGTTTTCAAGAAAAGCTTTAAGAAGAGCAAGCAATTTTGTCAAAAAGATACATGATATTGGGCCCGTGAAGTGGTTTGATGGGAAAACATGTTGATAACAAGCCAGGAACCTGAGTTTACAAAACAGAAACAAATAATGAAAGGAGGCAACTGACTCTAGCAAGTTTTGTGACCTCCACATGCATGTCATGGTATATATGCTAAGGTTTTTATATACTTATACAAAATAAATAATTGTGAAAATATTTAAAAATGATATGTGAAATTAAGGAGTTCCAGACAGAATGGTTGATTTCAATTCCTAACTTCTCAGACCAAGTTCAGTCCCCAGGAGAACCAAGATATACTCCCTGATCTTAGACACTAAGTGTTGTTTTAGGGCCCTTTTTCTAAATCCGCAGCTGTGCTGGCTGTGTAGTTTATGTTGTCATAAAAGTAATATTTCTAATAATTCAAGACCTTGCAAGAAATTTTTATTTTTTGAAACAAATTATTTTTTGTAATGAACAGTATTTGAACAATTTATAACTTTATTTTTATTAGATATTTGCTTTATTTATATTTCAAATGGTCTCCTCTTTCTGAGTTACCCCTCTGAAAATCCCCCTCCCCCTACTCACCCCCCTCCCCTGCAAGTTTCCTGAATGCATTCCCCTGAAGAAATTCCCCTAGGGAATCAAACCTTCACAGCACCAATGGTCTCTCCTCTCATTGATGTCTGAAATGGCCATCTTCTGCTACATATGTAGCTGGAGCCATGGGTCTCTCCATGTGTAATCTTTGGTTGGTGGTTTAGTCGCTGGGATCTCTGGGGGTAATGGTTGGTACATATTATTGTTCCTCCTGCAGGGCTGCAAACCTCTTCAGCTCCTTGGGTTCTTTCTCTAACTGCTTTATTGGGGACCCTATACTCATTCTATTGTTTGGCTGTGAGCCATGGTATTTTGATCCACTTTCCAATAAGGATCAGAGTATCCACACTTTGGTCTTCCTTCTTCTTGAGCTTCATGTGGTCTGTGAGTTGTATCTTGGGTATTCCAAGCTTTTGGGGTAATATCCACTTATCAGTGAGTACATACCATGTGTGTTCTTTTGTGATTGGGTTACCTCACTCAGGATGATATTTTCTAGCTCCATCCATTTGCCTAAGAATGTCATGAATTCATTGTTTTTAATAGCTGAGTAGTACTCCATTGTGTAAATGTACCACATTTTTCTGTATTCATTCTTCTGTTGAGGGACATCTGGGTTCTTTCCAGCTTCTGGCTATTAAAATAAGGCTGCTATGAATATAGTGGAGCATGTGTCCTTATTACATGTTGGAGAGTCTTCTGGCAATATGCCCAGGAGTGGTATAGCTGGGTACTAAGCTATGTCCAGTTTTCTGAGGAACCGCCAAACTGATTTCCAGAGTGGTTTTACCAGCTTGCAATCCCACCAGCAATGGAGGAGTGTTCCTCTTTCTCCATATACTATCCAGCATTTGCTGTCCCCTGAGTTTTTTATCTTGGCCATTCTGACTGGTGTGAGGTGGAATCTCAGGGTTGTTTTGATTTGCATTTCCTTGATGATTAAGGATGTTGACATTTCTTTAGGTGTTTCTCAGCCATCCAGTATTCCTCAGTTGAGAATTCTGTTTAGCTCTGTACCCATTTTTTATAGGGTTATTTGGTTCTCTGGATTCTAACTTCTTGAGTTCTTTGTATATATTGGATATCTAATAACCCTCTATCTGATGTAGGATTGGTAAAGATCTTTTCCCAATCTGTAAGTTGACATTTTGTCTTATTGACAGTGTCCTTTGCCTTACAGAAGCTTTGCAATTTTATGAGATCCCATTTGCCAATTCTTGATTTTAGAGCATAACCACTTGGTATTCTATTCAGGAAATTTTCCCGTGTCCATATGCTCCAGGTTCTTCTCCACTTTCTATTCTATTAGACTCAGTGTATCTGGTTTTATATGGAGGTCCTATATCTACTTGGACTCGAGCTTTGTACAGGGAGATAAGAATGGATCAGTTTGCATCCTACTACATGTTGTCTGCCAGTTGACCTAGCATCATTTGCTGAAAATGCTTTCTTTTTTCTACTGGATGATTTTAGCTCCTTTGTCAAAGATCAAGTGACCATAGGAAGGTGTGTGGGTTTATTTCTGGGTCTTCAATTCTATTCCATTGATCTTCCTGCCTGTCTCTATACTAATACCATACAGTTTTTATGACTATTGCTCTGTAGTAGAGCTTGAAGTCAAGGACTGTGATTTTGCCAGTAGTACTTTATTGTTGAGAATAGTTTTTACTATCCTGTGTTTTTTGTTATTCCAGATAAATTTGGAAATTGCTCTTTCTAACTCTGAAGAATTTAATTTGAATTTTGATGGGGATTGCTTTGAATCTGTAGATTGCTTTAGGCAAGATGGTCATTTTTACTATATTAACCCTGCCAATCCATGAGCATAGGAGATCTTTCCATCTTCGGAGATCTTCAATTTCTTTCTTCAGAGACTTGAAGTTCTTTTCATACAGATCTCTCACTTGCTTGGTTAGAGTCACAGTAAGGTATGTAATATTATTTGCAACTATTGTGTAGGGTGTCATTTCCCTAATTTCTTTCTCAGCCTCTTTATCCTTCAAATATAGGATGGCTACTTATTTGTTTGAGTTAATTTTATATCTAGTCACTTTGCTGAGGTTGTTTATCAGGATTAGGAGTTCTCTGGTGGAATTTTTGGGGTCACTTAAGTATACTATCATATCATCTGAAAAGAGTGATACTTTGACTTCTTCTTTTTCAATTTGAATCCATTTGACTTCCTTTTGTTGTCTAATTGCTCTGGCTAGGACTTTGAGTACTATATTGAACAGATAGGGTGAGAGTAACAGCTTTTCTAGTCCCTGATTTCAGTGAGATTGCTTCAAGTTTCTCTCCATTTAGTTTGATGTTAGCTACTTGTTTGCTGTATATTGCTTCTACTATGTTTAGGTATGGGCCTTGTATTCCTGATCTTTCCAAGACTTTTATGACTTTTATCATGAAGAGGTGTTAGAGTTTGTCAAATGCTTTCTCACCATCTAATGAAATGATCATGAACTTTTTTCTTTGAGTTTGTTTATATAGTGGATAACATTGATGGATTTCTGTATATTGAACTATACCTGCATCCCTTGGATGAATCTACTTGATCATGGTGGATGATCCTTTGATGTGTTCTTGAATTCTGTTGGCAAGAATTTTATTGAATATCTGTGCATCAATATTCATAAGGGAAATTCATCTAAAGTTCTCTTTCTTTGTTGGCTCTTTTGTGTGGCTTAGGTATCAGAGTAATTGTGGCTTCATTAATCGAATTTGTAGAATTCTTTCTATTTCTATTTTGTGGAATAGTTTGAAGAGTAATGGTTTTAAGTCTTCTTTGAAGCTCTGACAGAACTCTGCATTGAACCCATCTGGTCTTGGGTTTTTTTTTTTTTCTCGATAGACTAGTAATGACTGCTTATATTTTTTAGGGGCTGTGGGATTGTTTAGATCCTTTACCTGATACTGACTTAACTCTGGTACCTTGTATCTATCTAGAAAATTGTCCATTTCATCTAGATTTTCCACTTTTTTTGAGTATAGACTTTTGTAGTAGGATCTGATGGTTTTTTTTTTTTTTTGATTCCTTCAATAGCTGTTGTTATGTCTCCCTTTTCATTTCTAATTTTGCTGATTTGGATACTGTCTGTGTGTCTGGTTAGTTTGGTTAAGGATTTATTTACCTTTTGGCTTTTTCAAAGAACCAGCTCCTGGTTTGGTTGATTCCTTGTACAGTTCTTTTTGTTTCTACTTGGTACTGAGTTTGATTGTTTCCTGCCATCTACTCTTCTTGGTTGTATTTGCTTCTTTTTGTTCTAGAGCCTTCAGCTGTGCTGTTAAGCTCTTAGGGTATGCTCTTTCCAGTTTCTTTTTGGAGATACTCAGAGTTATAAGTTTTCCTCTTAGCACTTGCTTTCATGGTGTCCCATAAGTTTGGGTATGCCATGCCTTTGTTTTCACTAAATTCTAAAAAGTCTTCAATTTCTTTATTTCTTCCTTAACCAAGTTATCATTGAGTAGAGCGTTGTTCAGTTTCCATGTATATGTGGGCTTTCTCTTGTTTTTGTTGTTATAGAAGACCAGCCTCAGTCTGTGGTGATCTAATAGGGTGCATGGAATTATTTCAATCTTCTTATATCTTCTGAGGTCTGTTTTGTGACTGTGTAATTGGTCAGTTTTGGAGAAGGTACCATGAGGTGCTGAGAAGAAGGTGTATTCTTTTGTTTTAGGATAAAATGTTCATAGACACCTGTTAAATCCATTTGGTTCATAACTTCTGTTATTTTCACAATTTCTCTGTTTAGTTTGTGTTTCCCTGATCTGTCCACTGATGAGAGTGAGGTTTTGAAGTCTCCCACTATTATTGTGTGGGGTGCAATGTGCTATTTGAGATTTAGTAAAGTTTCTTGTATAAATGTAGGTGCCCTTGCATTTGGAGAATATATGTTCAGATTTGAGAGTTCATTTCTGTAAATTTTTCCTTTGATGAGTATTAAGTGTCCTTCCTTATTTTTTTTATTACTTTATGTTGAAAGTTGATTTTATTTGATATTAGGATGGCTATACCAGCTTGTTTCTTGGGACCATTTGCTTGGAAAATTGTTTTCCAGCCTTTTGCTCTAAGGAAGTGTCTGTCTTTTTGCCTGAGGCAGGTTTCCTGTATGCAGCAAAATGTTGGATCTTGCTTATGTATCCAGTCTTTTAGTCTATGTCTTTTTATTGGAGAATTGAGTCCATTGATATTAAGAGCTATTAAGGAGAAGTCATTGTTGCTTCCTGTTATTTTTGATATTGGAGGTGGAGTTACATTTGTTTCACTCTCCTCTTTTTGGTTTGTTAAAAGGAGATTTGTTTTTGACTTTTCCTAGTGTGTAGTGACTTGACCCACAGTGACTTGGGCCCTCCTGCTTCAAACAGTAATCAAGAAAATATACCTATAGGCTTTCCTACAGGCAAACTGATGGAGGCATTTTCTCAATTAAATTTCTTCTTCCTTTATAACTCAAGCTTGTCAAATTGACAAAATTTAACCAATATAAGAAGCATCCTTACACAGAAACAATTATTAAAACCAAACAGGAAAAAAATTATAAGGGAGTAAGGAGGTTTGAAAACAAAGAGAAATATATTCACATTTTCATGTCTGGCACTATAAAAGATGAGAAAATATCATCAGGATATATTCCCATGGATAGCATCAAAGAAAAATTCTCAAAAGAAGACTGAATAGGCCACTGTGGGTGGCACTATTTCCTAGACAAAGTATCTTGGACTGTATAAGAATGGAGCTAGTGAGCTGTGCACTAGCATGCAGGTATTTATTTCCCAGTCATAATAGATAGCACCCTGGATTTGTGAGCTGAAGTGTACGTTTTCCTCAGTTAAGTTATTATTATCAGATTATTTTATCATTATGGAAAAGATTGTGAGGTTATATGAGTTTTAAGTGAACCTTAAATGCTTTGAAAAAGTTATCTTTGATAGTATATTTCAGAAAGGTATTCAACTTATTCAGCCTTCGACTTAGGTTGAGCCCTGCATAATATTCTATTATTAAGTCTTTCTACTTTACTCAATTCTTAGGACATTATTACTCATCTCATTGTAGACCTTTAAAGTTGATGCTGCTTGAAAAATAGTGAGACTGTTCCTACAAATACTTAACATAATGCCATGCAGTTTAAAAGCATGTAAAACAACCTTGCTAAATTTAATTGCCTAATTATATAGGCACAAGTTGAATATATTATTAGTTTTCACACATCACCTGGAAAGTCTTCTCAGTTACAAGGTGATATAGATGTTAGGAATTGATAATATTACTAAGGATCTAATGTTAATGGATGAGATGGTTGTCTAAAAATTTTCTATCCCTTTTCTTTATTTAAATGTATGAGGAATAGAAGTTATTATCAGATTAAAAAATGAGAGCAGAATTAATCTGTATTGAATAGAAAATCACTTACCCCAAGGATATGTGTGTGGGATTTCAAAAAAAAAACTATATACCAGATGCTTTGACACAAATATGACCCTAGTTCAGGATTCAAGTCAAGACAAGATGCCTTAGCCAAGGACTCTTCTCTCTTGGTCTGTAACTGCTCTAAGTCACATGATTACAATTTGCATATTTATGTCTATTCTTCATATTAGTCTTATTTACCCTACTTCCTTGCTCAATAATTTGTGAGCATGATTGTGTGTGTAAATAGATAGATAGATAGGTGGATAGATAGATAGATAGATAGATAGATAGATAGATAGATAGATAGATAGATAGATAGATAGAGGTATAGATATAGATATAGATATAGATATAGATATAGATATAGATATAGATATAGATATAGATATAGATATAGATATAGATATAGATATAGATTCTCTTTGGCTTCATTGCTACCTGAACTGTCTTGTTTCTCCTCTTTCCTACATTCTGAATTCATGTGGTCCAGTTAGAGACTTTCTAATTATTTTTGCATGGGCTATTCATCTATTTTCTTTACTACCCAGAAGCACTGGCCTGGGATTGTCACTACCCACAGTGACTTGGGTCCTCCTGCTTGAGTCTTGAGTTTTGACACTAGTGCATTCCCTTATCAATCTTTTCACAAAGATAAATTCTTTACCAAATCAATAGAATCTAATTGATCCAGATAATTATTGTGACTCAGGTCGCATTATAGGGTGTAATAGTGGATTCTATGAGATACAAACTCTTATTTTTCTAAACAGATGTTACTATTTAGGAAAACCCATGTTTAATCTTATTCTTTTTTTTTTAAACACTGTGACTAACCTTGAATATACAACAGTGTCTAAATGTTGAAGGATGCTATTTAAACAATGAAAACTCTTCCTGTCTCATCAAATGTTCCAAAATTGTAAAAATAAAGAATAATAAGAAATACCAAATTTTTACTTTGTTGTGTACTCAGTCAATTATGTTTCTTTACTTTAGTGTTGTGGCATAAGTTCCTACCCCATGACTACTCTTAATATAACATGAAATAATTTAAATGTCATTTTGTAAAATTGTTAGTTCATAATTGTCATAATTTTCCCAAGGCTATAGAGGCATCTCCATGGGTAAGAACGTAGGAATCTTTCTGTCTAAGCATGAGAACATGGACTTGAATCCCAGCATCCACAAAAAAAAAGTTATTATTGTGTGTAGAGGAATTTTAATCCAGCAACATGGCTGATCTTGCAAGGAATCCCATTCAGAGATTTGTTGGAAAACTAGCAAAAGCAGCCATATTTGAAAGTTATGTCTTATTGAGGAACAGACAAAGAGATGAATCAGATAAAGATTTGACAAAATGAGTCAGAGATAGGATATATCCAACTTACACAAGAATAACAGAGAAAGAGGGTCTACTTAACAACAGTGAGAGGGAGAGAAAAAAGGTGGTGTGTGGAAGGTTGTGTATGTGTGATGGCAGTTTTAACAGGACAATTTTACAGAGACAGGAGAACAAACTAGACACAAGGGAAGACAGTACTACTCAGAGAAGGAGAAGGAGCCGGAAAATTAGAACATATTTCCAAAGTTAATATGATGCCAGTCACAGAAATTCAGTCAGAAGCTGAGAAAAGCTGGATTAAATCAGTGGGCTTTGAAAGTTAGATTCTACAGAGACTAGAAGCTTCCAGGCCTAGGCCTAGGAATAGTTAGAACTAAGAAGAAAATGCTCTGGGCTCAGCCCAAGTCATGTATTTGCACATGGTATGGTTTTGGTATGGCTCTCATCTCATTACTTCATCTGAGGAAATACAAGTGAGGTTTACAGTTGTGTATTCACTCAAGTATGTAACTTCAGTGCTGTTTGGGACAAGGACAAAAGGCTCCATGTGGCTTGCTGTCTGCCATCTAACTTTAGGCTTAGAAACTTTTCTCAAAAAACATTGCTGAGAGAAATAGAGCAGAACACCCCACATTTTTCTGACCTATAGATGTATGTGCACAGGTATACTTATAGATATGTATGTGTGTGTATCACAAAATGTTTCTAGTTCATTAGGTATGAGCTAAAATTTTCTCTCTAAAGAGAAAAGAGAAAAACTTACAATGTCCCAATCTATCTTCTCTATATCACAAACCAATCATAGTGAGAGCCAATATTTCAGACAATGGTATCAACAGAACACCAGAATCATTTAGCTAAAGGGTCTTCTGGGATATTATTGTACATTATGAGGATACTATTCTTTTTAAGGATACATATTGTTGCATGATAAATGTGGTAATTGAAAATCTGTCCTCCCCATTTTTAATCCTTTGCTTTTACTTGGAAAACCACCTAAAATTATACTGCTTTATTTGACCTCCACATATTCAGAATTTCAACTACAGTATTTAGCCAGGCACAGAATTTGGACACATTATTAATTTCAAGGTATTTTCATGGATGTTAGGTGGCAGTGTGGGTGAAGTTTCTTGAGCTGGAACTGTTCTCTTGGTTTGATATGGAAGTAGAAACAGAATACTTGTCAAAGGTACATCTCAACTTTGAATATCTTTTCAGTATTTCTGAATAAGTCATGACAGTTAGCAAAATCAGCTCAGTTACTTCTTATGACTTATACAAATTCTTCATGATGGAGTGTCACCCCCCCCCCTTTTTTTTTACTATTGTGCAAAATGATAAATCAAGAGGACAACGTTTTATTCTTTTTCCCCAATGGCAGGTGCTAATTATAGGGCTTCGAACATGCTAGGCAAAGCATTATAGCCCTGAAATGCAGCATGGGTGTAGAAGACAATATTTGTGCTTAAACCAGTGAATTGAAAGAGCGTTGTCATTTTATAAAACAAATATATTTGAGTCACTAGTTACTGTGGGTCTTCCTAACATACATAATTCAAGGCATTTGTGGGTGATTTCATTTTCCTTTAGAAGACTCAAATACCAGAAGTTCTCTTTACAAAGAAAATTTCCTGAATCTGGAATAACTTCCAAAGACTAAACAACCATCATTATACAGAATATTTCTTCATTTAACTTCCTCTTTCTTATAGTATTTTACTTTTTATTGAGAACACACATCAAGATAATAGTGTAAAGAATATTTAAGAAACAATAGATTACAATCTCTTATATTAACATTATACTTTCCCAGAAGGTTTATTTACTACATCATTTCTTATTGATATTTAGACTAAGATACCTAAGAAGGAGGTAGAGATGCTGTGTTGAACTATGGATAGAATTGCATGGAAGTACATCTCATCTTCCTTCATGCTTTCATTTTATCTTTAATTGAAAAAGATAGAGAAAGAAAAGAAATAGAAGAAAATTCTATTCTAGTATATAATCTGCAAGTCAGTTACTCCATCTAAAACTGATGGAATTAGCAGTTGACAATTTAAGAAGTCTTGTATATACAAATAATTATTAACGTTAATAAATTTTTAGCCTAGTCATAATCATACTTGTCACACAAAATCTTTTCCCCTGTTTAGAATATTTTACCACAATTTTAGGCAAATTTTCCATATTTTAGGAAAATACATAAACAGCAGCAGTTTTTGATTATATTTAAATGATAATGTTTGCTATTAAATGTGACTTATTCATTGCAGTTTTATGAATGAGTCCATAAGACTAGAAAGAAATGTTGAGGTCGTCATTATAAAACTTCAAGTATAGTAACTAAAAGGGCAAAGACCCAATGCCAGATATGTTTATCTTCTGAATCCTGATTCTTTTCTCTGTAGTTTAATGCATTCCCATTTGGTTTTACTAACACTAGGGATGAAAAAGAAAGCAAGCAACTGTTAAA